>OU612061.1:18996881-19148074 GCA_914767635.1 Melanostoma mellinum
TTAAACTGAACTGAAAAAATAATTTATTTACTTTGGTTTTTTTGCTTCAGGAACATGAAAAAGAGCATTTATTTTTCAAACAACAGTCTCTTTATTTGAGAAAAAAAAACACAAGTGTCAAAACAAGGAAATGTCAAAAAAATTTTAAAAACTTCGGCGCAAAAAAATGTCTCTTTCTTACAACTATGTGGGAAAGAGAAAAAACATATAGACGTCAATTTTGCACGGTTCACTTGCGCCTGTCTGAACAGCCTCTTGGGCCATCCAAAATTTTCACATATTTTAAAGTTGAAGTTGAAGTGTGACGGATTCATTGGGCCATAGCCTTCAGTTGAATACAAAGTGGTTTTGAAAAATCATAGAGTTGACATATGCCGTTGTTGTGTGTTGAACTTGATTGTCAAGAAGTGTAATTGTTCTTTATTCCTCTATGGCCTAAACTGTAATAATTTTGGTACTATTCACATTCTTTTTAGCCAAGTCCATTTTACAGTTATCTCGAGTTAGTGTGGCGTTTCGTTTTAATTTAATGAGCTTATTTCAAAGTTAGAGTTATGTTAAAAAGAGCCGGCACTTTCTCCTAAAAACGCACTAACTATAAATTTTTTGCTAATAATTTCATTTATTAACGACTGAGTGGTACCCTTTGTTGATATGTCAAAAGTATGAATAAAGTATTCTCGAAAATAAAACTCGTATTTAATAGAAAATAGGATTCTGAAATGAATGAAATTGAAAATGAATAGTTCTTCAGAGAAATTTGAAAGATTAATGAAAGAATAACCAAAATGTATCTGAGTAACAAAAATTTTAGAGGGTTTTGACAGATTAACATCTCAACCCAAGCTCCAAAGTCGAGTTGGAAAAAGTTACAAAACGTTAAATTCTGACAGTTCAACATTTCATTTAGGAACTAAACTACATCGATAATACATTTCGGATCTTTTTTGCATTTAGAAACGGCGAATTAGAGCTGATGTTAGCTACTTCGCGTAACATTCAAATCAAAAAAGAACGGACTACAGTTGTATACCAATTTGACAGTTGCTTGATTCGTAATGAGCTTCTTGGAATAGCCACGTGTCGCTGTGCATGAGCTGCAATGGAGAAACAGAGATGACTAACAGCAGTCCATAACTAGTATTCAAATGTCCAGTATATCAATACGCTATTCAGTTCTTCCTCTACTCTGCTGTCGTTTTGGTGGTTGGTGATAAAAGTTGTAATGGTCAGGAGGCGCGCTTGTTGTATCTAGAAATATCATTTTAATACATTGCAAAATTATTGGAATTCTCCTGTCATCGATTTTAATTGTTGTTAACTTTGTCCACATTATTTTTTATCCGTTCCTTGTCTCTTACAATCTATTGTTTAGAAATAAAAATTATTTACATTACCTGTAATATGTTTTGTGTTGATTCAAGTGCAACTTCGTGTTTCGATGTACGTATTGTCTTACAATGGTTTTATTGTGTTGAAGTGCAAATATTTCTGTAATAATGTTGACTAGTAACGTGGGTACATTTGTGAAAATCGAATTATTGAAATGAAGTGGTTGCTGGTGCGTGCTAACTGTGTGAGTACTTCAATTCTGATTAAAGAACAAAAAAAAAAGGAATGTCTTGGCATGGTTCCGGTTCAAAGTAAGCAGCACCTTTTTTATCTACGCAGGCTAAACAGGAACATGAATATCAAACCTTAGGTCTTATGCTGTCTGTGCGATTTAAATACAAATATCTACTTGTTTTCCTCTCTTTTGTTTTTTTTTTCGTTTGATGAATCGACAAATTATTTGGTCCTGTTTAGGAGTGTCCTTTATAAATTGCCCACAAGTGTTTAGCAATCTCCACCAACTCATTCGTCATTGGATAATTCTCCTTCAAAATCTGTTGGTTAAATGACACAACTCCCATATTTTTACTAAAATTAAAAACAAACGACTGCGAACTACAAAAGAAAGAAAGTAAAAAGAGTTACAGCTTTGATGAGATCTTTAAGTAATAAGGCGCTATTTTTGCAATGTTAAATTAATTAAATTAAAAATTAAAAATGTTGTGCTTCATTTATTTTGTTGGTCGTTCCTATCTCCCAGATTTTAGTATTTCTATACCTAACTACAGCATTTGATTTCCCTAGGTGGTAAAGAAGTGCATTTTGTGCAGATTCCTCTGTTTTTATGGGATTGACTTTTGGTTCTAACTCCTTAAGTCGTTTCTGTAACACAACCAATTTGTATTGGGTTTAATGTGAAGGATGAGTTCAACATCGCGCTTTATTGTTGTTTTATAAAAATACCTGAGTAATACAAGCTTTTATTTGATTAACCCTGAAGGCGCCCTTGAATCACCCCTGAGGCTCAGTTTAAATTTACCAGGTATGCACTCGGTTTGTTCGCTTAGCCTTAGCAAAGTCAACCGAAGTTTTTTTTTCTTTTTTAATAATCAATCAATCATCACAATAACAATAAAAAACAATGAGAAAACAAATGGTATTCCAGTAGGGTCTGCAGCTATAAAAAAAAACGGTTTGACTTTCAACATGTTTGCACAGCGTGGCAACTTCAGTCCAAACACTAATCAAAAGTTAATTTAGTGTCTACTTTACATTTGGACGGTTAGATAATATATATTCAATGTGCCTGACACAGTGGGTTTATTCAAATTAAACCCTATTCTACATGATTTGAGCGTATAATATATATTCTACCTATATCTATATATATATATTATATTTATATACATATAATAAAAACGTAACAGTTTGTTTGTGCACGCTAATTTCAGAAACGGCTTATCCTATCTAGATGGGGTTTTCAGTAATATATTGTGGTAAGCTTCACTTAACATTTAGTTTTTATTTCATGTCAATCGGTTGACAAATAAAAAAGTTATACCAATTCCTGCGGACGAAGTCGCTGTCGAACCTGTTTTATTCATTAGTAAAATATTAAAATGGATAAAAACAGGATTGGCGGGATCTTAAAAAGCGGGATTTGAATAATTAAGGATTTTGATCGAGGGGGATTTAAGAAGTCGGGATTGTAAAAAAAAAACAATATTTTAGTAGACGGGATTTTAAAACTTTTTTTCGGGATTTTTGAAAAACGGGATTTTGAAAAGCGTGATTTCGATACGCTCCCGGAATTTTGGTATCTCCGAGTAGCGCACCTATGGTATGACGGATGAATGAAGGTGCCTAAAATGAGTTTTACTTAAAGAAATATACATTAAAGGAATGGATCATATTTTGTTCAAGTTCACATGAATAAATCTTGGGTCGAATAACCTCACCTGAGATCGAGTAATACGTGATTGAATTATGTGTTTTAGTAGGTACCGCAATTTGACAATCTTTCGTTAGTATTTGAACGAATTTAAGTCGATAAATGAGCAGCAGACTAATGTTGTGTAATAAGAGGAGTGAATTTTGAAAGAAAAATAGTACTCACTCATTCGATCACTGATGCGGTAATTTGGCCCCTGCTTTTTAATTGCTATAAAATTGAGAAAACAAATTATTCGTTCCGATTGTTTTATTCGCTGCTACGAGCTTTCGTATTCTTTTTGTTTTCTCAGATTTATTAAATAAATCAAGTTTATGAATCTGTTCTTAAACATAAACAATGCTTACATCCCGTGATTTCGGGATTGATTTGTTGAATATTTCGACTTCGACTATTTTCATCTATCTGACTCTTTTCCGAAGAAAAATTCAAAATTGGATTCCACTTGATTTTGAATTAATAATAATAAATAACATTTCTTTTTTACTGTCAAAGCTTTTTGTGTTCATCCTTTTTCATGGTATCTTTATCTTTTTGCTATCGGATTGTAAAACCATTTTTCAAACACATACCTACTGATCCTTTGACATTAGCAATGTTTGAACACTGTAATATAATATATCCATACATACTGCACCACGCACCGTAGTGGTGTGTCAACCTGTTCCGTAATTTACAAAAAAATTCTTTGACGTCAAAAACTAGATTGTGATGCTCTTTTTTGGGTTTCCAAAACAATTTTTTTCTACTCTACAAGGATTTCCAAAGCACCTAGTTTCCATTAATTCAATGGCTGTGGGAAAACGTTATGTCTCAACGTTTCTTTCTAAGAAATTGAGTAGTTAAAACGAAGATTTTTGCGTAATATATCGAAGAAGATACAGATTTCCCTAAACCGTTTTGGCCAGAACCTTTCAGGTAGAAACTGAAATTGAGTAAGCATATGTTTATTAATTTCTTGCGTAGGGATAGTGGGAACGGGAACATCTATAGAATTTGTTATTAAAAGTATATTATAGGTGGACTGATTTCTGCAGATAGTGAGAAAACCGTACACTATCGTGGGGTTCTATGCCCTGGCTCCTAAATTAGAATTTTTGCCTTTTTTCAAGTGTGAGGCTTTTTATAAACTTTTCAGTGTACCCATAAATCCAGTCTATGTCTTAAAATGTTTGAATATATTTACATTAGGGGTCTCTGGTCGTTTGAGCTCGAGGATGAAAAACTGATAATTTTTGTTCAGACGAATAGAATGATTAGATGTAGACCAAAGAGAAAAGTGCATTCTCTCCTTTTCCGCGACTTCGTCCGCGTGAGGTCAGCATTTTTAATATTTAGGCTAATCATTTTGCAAATAAAACACATTCATGTATTAAAGTAACCTATACTTATCATTTGTTTTATTTAAGTACATGTTTGCACACCACGTTCTTACTTTTTCCATCTTTTGCGAAATAAAAAGGTTTTGCTAGATTGATACACGTGACCGTGCCACATAGAGTTGCCATGGGATATTTTTTTTAACACCTGCAACTTTAAGCGTCTGAGCTTTATTTATACTAATATCTAGTACTGGTTTGAGAGGAAACTGTACTCTAAAAATAAACTAAAATGTTATTTTAGACGAATAATTTGCAGTTGTGTAAAATTCTAGATTTCTCGTTATTGACACTGGAACACCAACTTGCTGCCACTCTTGATACTCCTAAAATTCCTTAGGAAACTCTATAGGGTATGATATGACCTGCTCAGTGTCCACGATATTGTCTATTGATAGACATTCGACAACATTCCCCACCAGGTATGACATAATTTACAGTTGAAAACAGTTGAAAGCGCCGGACGATGGGACTTGATTCCGAAACGCGTCGCATAAATAATAAAAATAAGTTGCCAAACGCAAAACATAAAATATGGTTATTTATTTATATTTAAATAAAGATTTTTATATTATAAAAACTATTTCTTTTTACATTTACTTGAAATAATTTATTAGATTATATTCTTAACTATCTCATTAGTCGGCGCCGAAATCAACCTCTCGCACAGTCATTCCCGATTTCCAATATTTATTTGAAGATCAAGATAGACATTTCTTCTCATATCAACTGTGTTATCGACAATTCGACAGAAATCATCTCGTGAAAGAACTTTTGAAATCGATCTAGTATCTTCAAGGTTCCCGTTTACGTTCCCGTTCCCGTAGGAACATAGGGATAACAAATTATTGTTGATTTCGGTTCTATAATTTTAGTAAGTAGGTACTTCCGTTCCCATGGGAACATGGGCATTAATTAAAGTTTATGTTACGGGGAAATAGTTCTTGAAATCAGTTCAGTAGTTATTAGGTTCCCGTTTACGTTCGCGCTCTGGTGGGAATATAGGGATAACATATATAGCCTATGTCCATCCTTAGGCTCTAGACTATATCTGTACCAAAATTTCATTTAAATCTGTTCATTAGCTTGGGCGGCAGATGGTAACATAGGCGAACAGACAGAGCTACTTTTGCATTTATTATATTTGTAAGGACTCCCGTTCCCGTAGGAATATTGGGATAAAGTAAAGTTCATAACACTCGGGGATAGTGTAAAATTCTAACGGTAAAAGAATTTTTGAAATAGGTGCTGTAGTTTCAAAATTTCCGTACACATTTCCGTGGGAATATAGACATAAATATATAGCCTATGTCCTTCTTTAGATTCTAGAATATCTCTATAAAAAATTTCAATTAAACCAGTTTGGGCGGGAGATGGTAACATAGGAAGCCGGACAGACAGAGTTACTTTCACATTTATAATATTAGTTAGGATTAACATGGGCATTACAGTTGGGGGGGGGGGGGGGGGGTGAACCTGAACCTCTAACCTAACCTAATCGTAGTATCGCAATGCATACTCTAGCTGTACGCATATCACATTACAGCTCATACCGTTGTTGAATCTTCTTTGTGTTCAAGATCGAGACCAAAAATCACCCAGAGTATGTTTTCTTTTGTGAACGACCAAGAGTTTCCTCATTCACTTAAGATAAAGTCCCTGCTTCTACTCCATATTGAAGGACTAGGAATATCAGCATCTTATGAAGGTTTGCCTTGGTTTTCGTAAAGAGAGGTTTATTTCTCAATTGCTTTTCTTAACCAAAAAAGACTGCGATTGGCAAGTGTAATTCTCCGCTTCATATCCGCGCTTATGCTTTTTTTCGTATCTAGGTAGACGAAGTCCTGAACTACCTCGAAGTTATGTCAGTCCATTGTGTTAATGTTCTCTGTCCTTGTATGATGAAAGCATATTATGTACTTTGTTTTGCCCTCATTAACCATTAAACCCATTTCAGTTTAAATGCTCTTCTTGTCATAACTTCAATATCTCTGTGTAAGTAGGTTCGATACTAATTGTAGACATGATACGTACTATCAATAAACTCAAAAACATATATTGGCACCTTAAAATATCAATTTTTTCGCTTAATCAGGTTTCTTAAAAGGTTAAATGGATGAGAAACCTTTACGGCAACCAGTCTGCTCATAATTATATTCGTACAAAACAAGAAGAACAAGAAAAATCAAAAATGGGATCTTTATTTTAGCCACGATTTCCCGATGTGACTTCGAAACTTGTTTGATTAATTAAAATTTTTTTTGTACGTTTTTGATCATGAATAAGGTCTGTGGTAACTTCATTTTCATGAGTTGGTTTTCCAGATTTATAATGATGCAGGAATGATCTTTACTTTGAGACCCTACACTCATTGTGATTACATGTTTCTTCTTATTTGAGACTTTGCTGTTCACAATTCTTTAAGAGTACAAGTTCCTTGGTTACAGAACAGGTTCGGTTTCAAAAAGTTTTATTCAATCAATTTGAAGTCTTTTGAGCATACAGAAAAAAAACTCTAACTATTCTTCCTTAGCAAATATTATCAATGTCGTAAGTATACAAACCGCGTTTAAAATGAAATACTTTTATGCGACTGCCAGTTTCTTTCTAAGCTTCATAATATGTGAATTTGAGTTTTAATATTTATGTCTTTAGTTTCACTTGTGTTGTGCCAAATGATGCAATAGATCTGCCATTTCTTCTTTAATAAAAGTGTATTAAAGTTTAAGGCAGGCTTTGTGAAAATTGGAACTGTGCAGCATTCGTTATTGAAATGCAGTTCCTTGATGGTGCACTAAATGTTGGTGCATTTTGCTCTTAGCATGTAGCACACGGTGCATTACCATGATGAATAGAAAAAATATTTTATTGGAAACCTTGGCCTTCACGAGTTGAAGCAACAAAACATAAGAATATCCATCTATTCTATACTGACTATTTTTAACTTAACTTGCGTATAGGTATATGAGCAAACATCATAGCTTTATTCATTTAGTTTTAATTCCATACCTGTATTACCTTTATTTTGTCTCACTTAGCCGTCGAGGCTTTGTATTAATAGAATCAGTTTTAAATCGTGTACGTGCGAATATATCTTGCTAATTGTTTTTTTTTTTTGTATTGCATTCTCCCCGAATGAACTCATATTATGTACATATATACTTAACCTTATCAACCTTACTCGTCTTTATTGTTACTGAGCCATCAACCTGTTTCCAAATTTACATAGGCTCTAAGCTTAAAGAAAAAACATCTGACCTTGTGCTGACGCGGCTTACTACTTTTGCGTTAAAATGACTGATGTGGTAGGTGTTTTCGGTCATGATAAATTTTCCTCATGCCACTCAATCACCAATATGTGTTAGTCTGTTATTCATTGACTGTTTGATTTTCATCTTCGGTTGTGCATTAAGTAGCTTTAGACATTTAATGATAAATTAATGCTGTTTGTCGATATTAAAATTCTTCGTAAATTGTTTTTTTTTTTCTTCTCAAATGACTAACAGACCTTTCGGAAGAACTCTGATACAAGCTATCATTTCCCTCTTCTTTTGGTTTGTGGGAAGATTTGCTGTCTTACGTAGGTATTTTTATTTCCATTAGCAACTCTCTGAGGGTTACCTACCTTTGTTTTATAAAAATCACAATTTCTGCGGTTTGATGAATTTGTTTTTAGTAAAGTTCTAAAAATTTGTGATATTTTTTTTTTTTGTTATTTAATCTCTCAATTAAATTTGATTCATTTGTAAAATATGTTTTGGAATTAATCAAGTAAAATTTCAATGCTCCGGATTTTGGTTCTTTTTTAAGAAAAAAAATCAAAAAATGGGATTGAAGCAAACAACATTGACCTCTTTTCCTTTTTCCAATGCTGTAAGGGCGAATGAAAACAATTCAATGAGACTAGTGCTTGTGGACTTGCATTTGAGAAAGTCATGTTGCCGATGGAAAATGAGAGATCTACAATGGAAACTTAAAAATTCATACAAACAGATTTGGCATATAAATCGAAGGTTTTTCTTTGCTAAGGGGGACTATAGAAAAGGTTTCCCAGACATGGGAAAATTCTTTTTGAAATAACGATAATGTGAAGATTCTTGAAAGGGCTAGAGAAAGGGAGAAAGAACATTTCTTAAGAAATGTGTATGGGATATGATAAAGTTCTGTTCTTTTAATGATGAATGAATGATTATTGAGCTGATTTTGTAAATATTCGAATAAGAGTCTTAAAAAATAAACGAAGTTGCAATGCATTTGGTGGTTATAAGCATTCGCTGGGTGCTAACACTATATGTCGGCAAAGAATCCTCTATATTTACAACGAATATTTTAATTAAAGAAAATTGAAGCGAGGAGACTGTTCTTCAATTCATTCCACGACTCGACTTAATTCTTGAAATAGAAAAGTGGATACTACAGACTATTTTTGTCAAACTTTCAAATGCATATGTATTCTTTCGCTACTTACATGTGGTAAAATTCATATTATATGGTTCACACATTCATTAAAATTTTTCCTGAGCACCTAAAAAACTCACATTGATATTTTACCAAGGTGCAGTTTACGAAATTGATAAGATATCCAAATATTTTTGCTGTCATTAAAAAACACCAGTTGTCCGTTTTCTTATCCCAGATGTCAATTCGTCGTTCCTTTATGCATTTAGCAGGGGCCCTGCTCTGAAATTCGTTCCGAAAGAAAAAATTTCCGAAAACGAATATTTTGTACTCTGTATTTCTAAAGCGGATTCGAATCTGCCTTTTTCGGAACGGCAAATCCGAAAACGATTTTTTTATTTCATTTATTTATATTTTTACTTGTTTGTAATTTGCTTTGATATTATTTTTTTGCTTGATTTGACAGATATCTTGAGAAATGTTTCAAGACTTCGCAAATCTATTCCGTTAATGAAAATATTAACAAGTCCTTTTTTTTCTATTCGAAAACGAAATACAGAGTACGAATTCATAATCGGATCGAAAATCACTTTCGAATAGACTTACGATTCGAAACGAAATACAGAGTAGGGCCCCAGGTAAAGTTACAGTAAAGTTACCAAATGTAACATCGATGCTTTGTTGAACTGTCAGAATGTTACATTTAGTTTCGATGTTTATTTGTCAAAAGCCCCTAAAGTTGTTGTTGCTCAGATTCATTTCAAAATTCTCTGAACAACTGTTGATTTTCAATCTCTAGAAGCGTCGCACTCTAACCTTCAAGAGAATATTTTCCGTTGTATGTCGCATAAGACTATTTCTGAGACTCGCTTTGTTTTCAGAAAATCCAAACCAGAGTATATCTAATAATGAGTGGATATTTGCACGGTGCCCAATCGTACATATATTCGACAAGAATGTGCTTTAGCTCTTTACGTACATTGTTGTGCACACTTTCTCAAGATTGCTATTGCTGACTCGTGTTAAATTTAAAGTGACATTGTGATTCAGGCTATATTGTCGTTCTCAATATGCAGTATTGTCTAAGTGGGGGAGAAACCTATATCGGGGTTGACCTATAAGGCTATCGATCTCTCATTAGACTTGATTGACTAAACTATTTGAGTTTTTTTTTCCTCAATTTATGTGGTTGACAATACCTTCTTGCGGGAAATAGAAAAAAACCGGCTCATTTGGTATATTGTCATGTTCCTAGGAGAGATGTAGCGAACGAACCCTATCAAAAAAGCATTATCATTCAACTTTCATATCGCGAAGAAAGAAAAAGAAGGGCGGACTAAAACACTTCTGGCACGACATCGGAGTTGTAGGCAAACATTGAGCAGTCCTAAAACGAGAGGCTTGCAGAAGCCTTCTGAGGGCAAAGCACAGAGGCCTACCACTAGTAAGATCCATTTGAGATTACGATGCTCGTGGCGCAGTAAAATAAGAAAAAAAAAAAAAGAAGAAGAATTACTCTTCTTTTTCAGTTAGGTTTAAGGAGTATTTTATTCTTATTTTTGACACTCCAACAAAGTAACATACCCAACACTGCAACATAGCGTAACATCGAAATTAAAAACGAACGCATTGCAATACAGAAATTAGGTTATTCAATCCAAATGTGATGAAGAAAGAACCAAAGTTGAGAGAGGATTACCTCCTCTGTAATCTACCACATAAAAGCGACTAGACTAAATTCTTGGTCCTGTGAAAGTCAATAAAAAAAATATTGGCCAAAAATGTGATTTATTTTTTTGTTTAGATTGTTCAGAGCTTACTCTACTGAAAAATACGTTCGGTTGATTCCTTATGTATTTATTTATTTATTTATTTTCTTTTTTCTTTTTCTCACAGTTAAATAAACGTAGTTAAACGATTGACGGTGTAAACCCTGGTGTTACAATTGGATAGCAGAAATACAAAAGAAAGATTCATAAATGAAGTGGCCAGTGGCTAACGCAATTGTGAAACTCCAACATCAACAACAAAATTGTAAGCCCCGAGCTTCAGCTATAGCAAGGGCCCGGAGCTATCGCGGGCCGCAAGAATTATTGACTAGCTATAACACGCACTTTAGGCAGTATCTTCATCAGCATTTGTATTATCACGTGTGCATAATTCATCGCAAGTGGAAAGCGTTAATACGAATAGTTTAGAAGTAGTTTGCTTTACATAATAATAATAATAAAAAAATTAAAAAACACAAAACAAAAAAAGAACTCTAATAAATTCGTTGCAAATAAGGAACTCCTTTTTGACTTCGTTGGATCAAAAGTCACACTACATCATAAAAACTAAACAAATTAGAAAATCAAAAGCGGAGTGTCAAAAAATTTTCACAAAATGGCCAGTGTTCAAAATGGGCGCATTTTGCGATTACTTATCGCCATTGGTGCTGTTGTATTGACAATTTTTATCTACGCCTCGTATTACTCAAATACATCAATGGGATTGCCAAATCACCTTAGAGTCCTGCCAGTGGTATCTTCGTCTTCATCATCTATATCGGAAAAATATTTCAATTATGCAAATAATCTAGATAATAGAGACGAAGTTGGTGGTAGTAGAGACCTTAAATACAACAGCAATACGATAGTTAAGATACGTAACATAGATAGTAAATTAAACAATTTAACCGATAACCTAAAATACTCACATCAAAGCAGTAGTGGCAGTACTGGAAACACTGCCGATAGAAGCAAAATAAGTGATGCAGCACAAATATCAAATGAAAGACAACCAAACATGTGTAAGTGATTTTAAAATTTAAATTATTTGTTTTTTTTTTTATATCAAAAAATGTGTAGCTTTTATTTTAAGTTGGTTATTAGACTCAAAAGATTCAGATTTTTACACTCTATTTGCATTCATATATATATTTTGAAGTTTACCCTACCCGATGGAGAACACAATACCTTTGCAGTTCAATGAGTTTTATTTCATAGGATTGACAATTCAAAGAAATTACGATAGCTAAATTGTTTGGAATTCAAGTACATTATGATCTACAAAGTGGTTGCATCATAATACAATAAACAAGAGTGATAGAGACATCATTAATGTAACTTTTACGGGTTGGTGACGTTTGTCCCAAAACATAAGCCCCAAACGGAATTCCCCAAACGTAAAATCCCCAAAATTAAATCTCCTGCCCTGAAATCCCCAAAGAGAAAATCAACAAACTGAATCCCCAAGCGAATATCCTCAAAACAAATGTGTTAAAGTAGTGAATCATGCGATGTTTGCAGGAAAATGTAATACAAAGAGTAAACATAAAATTCTTTATAAAATTTGTTGTGTTTATTGAAATGAAAATACATTTTCAAAATTTGTACGTTAGTAAAAAATATTCAAAAACTTAATATGTTACAGTAATGTGAACAAAATAAGGAAAAATTCAAAAAAAAGTTTCTCTTCATTCTCAATGTTTTATAATGAAAAAGAAATTAAGTTTCTTATAACTAAGACAGCGCACCATGAATACGTAAGTCAGACTGAAAAGTGGATGCAATCATACATTCATAGCTGTTGTTTAGAAACTGTTAATCATTATCATTTATTAATTAGTATCACAATGAGATGTAAATGCACATAGTTTAGATGTACACGGACACTAGGGATCTGAAGGTTTCGTAGGGATTTCGGAAAAAAATTGTTTAGGTGTGAATTTCGTCCATGTGCATTATTTCTGTGGGGATATTAGCTAGTTGTTTTATAATTTTTGGAGATTTTAATCAATAGGAATTTTTTTGAGGGGTTCCGAGTACCAAGATTCTTTTGTTGGTTTGTTTGTAAAGCTTTTGTTGCTAGTAATTTTTTTTTGTGTGCTTAATTGTATGTAAATAAATAAAAATAATAATAAATTCAATACTCCATCATATATGTATCAATATAACGAGGTATTGAATATGTTGCTTTAATTTTTTCTATACTGTATGTACTTTCAGACATCAATACATCATTAGTTGTACCAGAATCTGAGTCTCTGTTCCTACCAACCTCGAATCTCGAAGCGTTTATTTTGAATGCTGATAAAATTTTAAAGAACATGACGTCTTTTCCAAGTAGTAAGTAAACTTAGAAATATCTATTTTTCTACAACTATTTTGCATTTCTTATGAAAGGTATGCCGCCAGTACAATCCGGATTGCAAGATCAAAACTTAGCGGTGTACACAAAAGACAACAAGGCAATTCTTAAATTGTCCTCGCCGAAAAGCTCTAACAGCAAATCCTCACTTACTTCTCCACAATCATCCATTGCACAACCGCCGTCCGCTCTTATACCAGCCAATCGTTTGAAACCGTCTAGCGTTCAGGCAATCATAGATCCAACACAAGGTATTCCAACGCGGCAAATCTACGAGTACGGTCATCTCGATGTAAATCCCCAACTCTGCCCTGATGAAGGGGAGTCCATTAAATTGCTAATAATAATTACTTCTGCACAATCGCACCAAGAAGCTCGAATGTCTATACGTCAGACTTGGGGGCACTATGGAACGCGACGTGATGTAGCTATAGCATTCATTCTTGGTAGAACAAACAATCAAACTCTCGAAAATATATTGAATCAAGAAAATTACATGTATGGTGATCTCATAAGAGGCCACTTTATTGATAGTTACAACAATCTCACTTTGAAAACCATATCAGCTTTAGAATGGGTTGATCAGCATTGTCCATTAGCTAAATTTGTACTTAAGACCGATGATGATATGTTTATTAATGTTCCAAAATTGATGGCTTTCATCGATAAACATCAAAAAGACAAACGCGTCATATACGGCCGATTGGCCAAAAAATGGAAACCTATTAGAAATAAAAAGTCCAAATACTACGTTTCCAATGTACAGTTTGCAGCAACGATATTTCCATCATTTACAACAGGGCCTGCCTATGTAATGACGGCAGATGTAATACACGATCTGTATACTAAAGCACTTGAACAGACGTACCTTAAGCTTGAGGATGTCTTTACGACTGGTATTGTAGCCCAGCAATTAGGTATCAAGCGAATTCATGTCAATGAGTTCCTCAATCGAAGGATAGCCTTTAATCCTTGTAATATTCGTAAAACCATCAGTGTACACATGATTAAGTCAAATGAACAGTTTGATCTATGGAAAAAGTTGCTCGACCAATCGACAAAATGTAAATAGTTGCACAGTTTTGTACTGCGAGTAAGCCGGATTTGACCAGACGAATGTGTCATATGCTGTCCCAGAAGTAAGCTAATAATATGAATGTATTGCAAAATTACAAAGTATTTCGAAAAAGATGCAATTAAGAGCTAGCGCATTTAAGGTTCGAATACTATAAAAGCAAGGAGAGTAGAAAAGAAAGCGCTACTGAAACTAAACAGTTCAATCCCTTTTTTCGTTTTTATTTTCGAGATACTTTTTCCTTCCTTACTTAACTGAACGGTTAAGTTTTATTTTCCCTTATTAAATCTGCCAAACTACATAGTATATACTTATGTTTGAAGATGAAGTGTGGAATAAAATGCATCTCATTTGGGAACTTAACTGTTATCAAGGTTTTGCTGGGATATATGTCATACTTGGTAGAGTATGTAAATAATAAAAGTAGGAGAACAGACAAACCTTTGTATTATTTCCTTTCTGTTCCACTGTAGTATGACGTTTTTTATATAATCGAAAATGCAATTTATATCATTTCGCGAAAGTCATTAGTTTTTTTTTTTTGGCTTTTGCTAGTTTGACTTATCTTATTGTAACTTGAATTTCATTTTATGTGTAGATGTACTACAGTCAACAATGTTTGATAGTATTGCATATCTATCGGGACAGACACTCTAAACTTTTGCTTGTTGGCGATTTTAATCTGTACTACACTTTATAACTTTGTACAAAAACAACGTATCTGTGAAACAGAGAAAGACTTTTGAAACTAAGAGAAACAAATCGAGAAATAATATAATTTCTAAGGTTTCAATAAAGCATTAGAATAATCTTCACTCTCAGTATATGCACCTGAGCATCTGTAAATAGCACTACAGTCTTAAAGTTGAACAAATTTTCCTTTTAACCTGAAAATCATTTCGTTAATTAATGTTTATCGTAAGTTTCTATCTTTAGTTTATTCTTTAAGTCCCCTTACACAAGTGGCTGAATGATTTTTATCCAGTTACTTTATTGATCGAACTATAAGAATTATAATCAGCACAGGCAAACTCGCGGCCAAAACTTTTCTTCTTATTTATAACAGACACTAATTTGTAAGTATTAAAACAAAAACAAACAATTAAATAATAAATGAACGTTTAGGCCAGTTGTAGCTCCATGACAATAAAAAACAAAAATGTGGATGTGGACTTCTTTTGATACCTTTCAAATGAACAGTTATATGATACGTTTCTTTAAAAAATTTTGTTTCAAATTCGACTATTTCGTTTGTTTAAAAATAAAACAATAAATTGATATATTTTTTTAACCTGGAATGGAGTTAAATAATGTTGCACTAAATTCTTGTTTATATTCCCATAACTCAATATTATTATATTCTACTATTCTTTAGCCGATTAAGCACTAATGTATACTCTGATTGTATGTAAAATGGCAAAAATAAAATCAAATCAAATAATAATAAAGATCATTAACAACTGATTTTCCTTTTTTGTACAGCTAAATTTTGGGTGAGTTTATCCCTCCGAAATGCTCATAACACCGCAGAGGAACAAGAAAAGAAAGACAAATCTTACGGTTGCGTTTGAATGTGTAGGTATGTTGTTATGGCTTTCAAAGGTAACAGCCGTATTTACTAGATTTCGCTAAACGCATATTAGTTATTCAGTGATTAAGAACTTATTATCAGCCGTATTTATTAGATTTCGCTAAAACACGCTTAAAACGCATATTAGTTATTCAGTGATTAAGAACTTATTGAGACTTTAATCAGTGAATAAAAAATCCTTATTTATAATCATTTTTTTCGCCCATACTAGTTAATCATCCCTTATGTCAAAATCATAAAGAAACTCTCTTATTTTGGTTTCTCAATGGTTGAACTGACAACAGAATTTTGTTTTGTTTTTATTAACGTTCGGTGTTCGGTTGTTCGGTTTAAGTTTATAAAATGTTTAATACCTACTAATTGCTTTGGAAAATGGATGGAATGGATTTTCTTCATATTTGATTTCGAAAATCTATATTTCTGCCTAAATAATGACTCCTTAAGCCCCATTTTATCAAATCTTTTTTTGTATACTCTCTGCGCTCTACTTCTTTCAGTGGATAACACATTTACACCATCCAAATTATGCATAAAGTTAATGTAATTTGAGTACATTTCCATTTTGATTTTAGTTGCTTTTAAAATTTTCAAAGTTGTAAATAAACCACTGAATGACAACTCATTCTCAAAATCAAATGACATTTATACGCTAAAACACGCTTAAAACACGCTTAAAACACACATTTCTGCGTTTAAGCCATTATTCACTGCCGAAAAATGATTATAAATACGATTTTTGTTTTAATCAACGATTAAGCGTGTTTTAAAGTTCCGCGGAGTTTAAAATGCGATTATAAATACGGCTGTATGACTTTAGTCAGTGAATAAAAAATCCTTATTTATAATCCTTTTTTTCGCCCATACTAGTTAATCATCCCTTATGTCAAAATCATAAAGAAATTCTCTAATTTTTGTTTCTCAATGGTTGAACTGACAACAGAATTTTGCTTTGTTTTGATTTACGTTCGGTTGTTCGGTTTAAGTTTATAAAATTTTTTTAATACAAATTGCTTTGGAAAATGGACCCATCAAAAAGAAAATGGACCCGCACCGAAAACTGGGATTCCTCAGATAAGGTCTGTATGGTGTATTAGCAATAGCTAGTTTAGCGATTACTTTTTTATCCTGCCTTGGTTCCAGGAACTGAAAGCAAGACATTTCTTGACGGTGCCTTAAATCTTATAAGGGTACAGAGATAAGCATTAATTTCCTGAATCTGTGTTCAGTTTACGATATTAATGTTGTTTCATAGATTTCGAAAAAAAACTTTTGAGAACAAAAGAAGCTCGCCTTACAGTTTCGTTCGAAGAAAGATATATTATAGTGAAGCATTTTTGTTCTATGATTTTTCAAAAAAAAAAAAAAACTGTAACTTTCAAGTGGAATCATATAATTATACGACAAACTAAATAAAGATTCAGGAAATACATGATTCATCTCTGTACGTTAACCTGTTGAAAATAGCATTATTAAATGTTCAGTTTTCCAAATTTCTTCTACATAGTTTTACATTTACTACATCCAAATTATGTAGAAAGTTAACGTAATTTGAGTACATTTCCATTTGTTATTTTTAAAATTCTCAAATATGTAAAAAAAAACCACTGAATGACAACAACTAAAACACGCTTAAAACACACATTTCGGCGTTTAAGCTAATCAGCCCTTATTCACTGACGAAAAATGATTATAAATACGATTTTTGTTTTAATCAACGAATAAGCGTGTTTTAAAGTTCCGCGGAGTTTACAATGCGATTATAAATACGGCTGTAAGTATTTATTACTGCCACTACCCCCTTACGCTTGATGTTAATCAAGGCAGTGCGTGTGACTTTTACCATCAAACTATACCATACATAAGAAACCAATATAATTTCATTCGGGCTCGCATGTTTTACATAAATTTCGATCTTCTATAAACCATTTGCAGTCAACTACAGTCGCCACGGGTACACTAGTACAGAGGGAACAACAAAGTAAAGCGATCGATTTCGTTGTGCAGTGGTATGGAACTGATTTTCTGTCAAGATAAGCAGCGGTAACAACCAAGGCAACCTATGATATGAAAAGAAACCCCTAAATGGCGCATCCCTTAAGCGCTCTACAGACGATCAATGACACTTGACTAGTATTATTAGCGTATTCTCTTGTCAGGTAAAATTGATGAACAATCGCCACCACACGTTCAATGAACATTGACAGTTTTCTCCTTCTGTAGTGTCCTAATCGCAATCGCACTACACAATCACATGAGTTACAGTGAAACTTGATGAAAACCAAATCAGGTTTGATTTTCGTCAATGTTTCAATTATACTTGATGGAACATTGAAGACCCTAAGAACGACCAATTTTACTTGAACAGAAGCTCCTTCAAGTAATATTGTCGCTTTAAAAGTTTAAACTGCACAGCGGATATGAAAATTATGCTTCTGATGATGCTTGGTAAATTATGAATTTCGTTTTCAGTCAATTCGATTTGCACAAACGAGGCTTCCGTGTCCAGCGTAGAGAATAGAATCTGATTTTTGCTTTTGAAAGGTTGTGTTTTATATGGAAAAAAGTTTGCGGTTGTTGTCTTGGTTTCATTTTTGATTTTACTTTGTGGTACAAAGTTCTTTTACATCCTTAAATACTGAAATGAGTGTTGGTTTTATATGAAATATGCTTCCTCGGAGCAAACAGAATCTCATTTAACATCAATAAAAAAAAAAAAATAATACAACAATGTTCTGCGTGTAATGACTGACTACCCAAATTTCAGTAGTCTGCCAGAGCTTACCTATTATTGACAGAACCAACGCATCGAGCGTCGATTGGGAAACTCGCACTGTTTCCTGTAGCGGCGAAATACTATTGTTGATTCTCATACAAAATTTAAATGGTTAAGTGTAACAAAATTAAGTTTTGGGTGCTAAAATAGTTTAGTGTTGTCGTTTCTCGATGAATCGTCAAAAAGTTATTCCCTTGCACTGACAAATGACTGCTACAGAAGCAATAGCGCTAATTAACGGCTGATCGACTGCAATTGCGATAAATCCACCTCAATCGCGGCAAATTGCCGCAGGCACACTTACGACTAATACTTGGCAGTTGCAGTTGCTCAATACCGACTATTTGATGTTGCAATCGACGAAACACTTTTCCTATTTGAATGATGTGCACCAGCTTTTGTTTTGGACTACTAACTTGTAGCCAGGGAATGAAGACATTGTGTTTACGACCCAAGCAAATAAGCACCGAAGAGCATTATGACGTTTGAAAAGAAACCTGTTAAAGGCTTTCAGAGTTCATATACTTTGCAGATGTATCAAATAAAAACTTGCCCAATATATTTGAACACTATATTTAAATGCTGTACCGACTTTATACAAACCTCGCAAACTACAATTACCCGTGTACCCGTGGCGTGATGGTTAGTATTTCTGCCTGTTTACCAATAGGTTAACTAGGCTGAATGCTTTAGCTTGAAAAAAACAAGATGATTTTGTCCAAATTTAAGAGTGCTGGGACATGTGCTAACTTTTTTCTCTCCTTATTTTTACTGTATTCTTGTTAGTTTTATTTTTAAATCAACAAGAACAACCCATCTCCTTTGGGGTTTCTATTACAGACGCGCCTTTAAAAAAAATATAAATAAGAAAAATAAGTATGCAGTATTCAGTTTACTAGATCTTTTTTTTATCTATGTATTCTACAATCGACTGTGGGACTTCCCTATCAGACAGGATGAAATTTCTAAGCAGCTTTAGCTGGTGCTTGCTCTCTGTCTAGTTTCTGAATGCGATGAACATCAACACATTTAGCGAATCGTTTTACTTCCTCTGCACAATTCAAAGTTTCACCAGGATAGGCACGGTAGCAAGCAATCAATTGAGCTTTTAAGTCCTGACACGGTGGCTGTTTCTGAGTACCCGAAGAGTTTATAAAACGCTTTCGCACCTCCTCAACAGCTGCTTCATATTCTTTCTCCATAATAGCATTTGTTTTGTTAAGAGTCTGTTCAAGCTGTTCCATTCGAGCTCTCCACATTTCATCATTTTGCCTTAGCTCGATTTCCTTTTGGCGGCGCAATTCCATGGAGGTAATAATCGGCTCATCGGGAAAACGAGGAACAGGCGAAATTACGGGCGGTTCTGGTATTGCATTGGGATAAATCATCTTTGAAGGTGCTGGTTGCGCTTCTGGTTTTTGTTGCACTGATGGTGGTGATGGTGGTGGTGGTGGTGATGGTGGTGGTGTTGGCGGCGAAGCTTTTTTGGGCTCTGTCACTGGTACAGATCGCGAAGATTCGGCTTTAGTCTCTTCCTTTTTCACTTTGAATGGAAATAAATGAGAACGAAAAAAGCACAAGATTAGGATGTAGTTTAACTGCTAATAAGAATTGGTTTTATTTTAAATCAGCAAATACTTTTAAGCTTTATATTACTTTTGACAGTAGCTTTGAAAACTGGCGAAACTTCTTTGAGCAAGGTATGAGGAATGGCTTACAACCCGAATAAAAATCTTAATTCCCAATCAACAAATCATTTTGGAGCTCTTTTTAAAGATGTAAGAATAAAGAAATCAGCTTTATATGAAAGGCATGTACTTTTTTCGATTCGAAACTGTACATTTAGCTGTACAAACTATCACTTCTTGGGGCACCATTACCCAAGTTTTACTTTAGTAATGCGTTAACTTGCAGATGCAGTATCAAATCACTGTTTCTACTTCATTGAGAGTCATATGCTTGGTAACAAACAGTTTTGTTTGCAAAATGCAAACGATATAAATTCAACAAAAAGTTGCATAACAATTCTAATGGCATTGATATATAACAAAAAAAAATGTGATGATAAATTTTGTTGTTTTTGCCGACATTGCTCGAGCATACACTACCTTTACTGATTCCCAATTTTAGACGTTGTACAACTTCTTCTGATATATCGATTACACCTGAGGGTGTTGGATTATCCATTGAAACACTTCGAGTTTCGGTAGATGATTGATTTGCACCCATTTATTAATTTTTAGTTTGTAAACTCTAACAACCACTCGCCAACCAGCAACTTGCGAAACGAATTTTTTTTATTATTCTACCGTCAAAAACGAACTCAAGTTAGTTTGACATTTGGCAGCATCAGCTGGCGACATAAGACCAGTTCACACTGCTCTACTAATGGCCGCGTTCCTGGGACCTATGTTCGAAAATCTTGACTTAAGATTCTGTCACTTTTACCTTGTAAAAAGTTTCAGATTTTCAGATGACAATTCAGATGCCATTTAGATTTTCAGATTTTTGAACATAGATTTTCAGTTGGAAAATCTTGGCTGAAATTCTGAACTTCAGATTTTACTTGTCAAAACAAGGAAAATAACATAATATGACAATCGAACTTTACTCGGTATTCTTGGGTTATTTTTTTGTTCCACAAGTTTTCGCTTATTTGTTGAATTAAAATTAATAATTATTGGTGTTTGGATATTCTGAACAAAGAAAATACATTTTTGAAGTCACACGATTTTCATAATTTTTGTCAAAATTAAGAAAAATGAATGTAATTTTAATACTGCTTGTTTTGGAAACACTTGGAAGTCAAATTTCAAACAGAAAAAATCGGTGTTTTACAATTAATTTTACTACTAACTATGTAGAATCGAGAGGTGAATCACAGTTCCACTATAAGACAAAAAAAAAAGTTCATGGACCGACAGATCTCTTCGAACTTTCGAAATTTGTCTTGAACCCGGCCAATGTCGATTTCCGAAACTAATCTCGTTTTCCATAACGTTGGAATGTCAGATCTGACAGATAAAGTCTCCAAATCACTCCCAAACGTTTTCCAAAATGTGGTTTGGAGACAACTTTTGGAGTGATTTCTTCACTCCCGTTTCTGTTTAGGTGCAAGGGAGTGAACACCAATACATGAACAAACTGTCATCTGACTGCTTGACAAAGCCACCCGCAGTTTCTATTTAATTTTTGTCGGCTCCAAAAGCCTGTGATATTTATTAAATTTTCTTTAGAAAACCATTAAATAATTTTTAAAATTCAAGTGAACGATTTGTAGTCTTGTTTTCTGCTTTAACATGAAAGAAAAAATGTAGCAAGTTTACCACTACCAATGCAATCACTCCAAATCTGTCACTTTGCTTAAAACGAATTCCAAAATAATCGAAAAAGGAGTAAAAAGAGTGAATTTGTTTTTGGAAAACGACACAAAATCCGGAGTGAATTGAAGAGTTGGAGTGACAGATCTGACAGTAGAATTATAGGTTATCTGTCAAAAAATCACTCCAACTCTCTAATTCTCTCCGCATTTTAGTTTAGGAAATCGATATAATGTAATTTTTTTTTAATTAGAACCCGGAGTGAGTTGGAGTGACGGATTTGATAAACTCTCCAATTCACTCCAAAACGTTTTCCAAAAATCGATTCGTAGGAATTAAGAACAAGAGGTACCACGTTTCCACTAAGTTTCGGGTAATCGAATCGGATTATGATTCAGATTTCGATGCAGGTATCTACTTACCTCACCGAATTGAGAAATCGAATGCAAAAGGAATTGAAGTGTGTACCCATATGCATGTAAGTGTGTGTGTGTGTGCAGTTTCCACTGGCTCACTTATGTCGTTTTCCATTGGTCGTTCGGAAGCCTTCTGAACGCTTCTCAAATCATTCCATTGGCATCAAATGACAGTTCCTCTCCTCGAAAGAAGAGAAATTTGATTCTTGATTTGAAGAAGGAAGCGAAACCAGAAGCACTCACACACTGAAACAATGTTGACGTCAAAATTGACAAATGTGATTTGCCACCTCTAAAAATTGAAAAAAGTGACCTGAAAACAATTATTAATTAATTAATTTTGAGAGATAAGTTCTTAAAACATTTTAAGACATATTCCTGTCGTTTTAAGTGAATTATGAAAAAAATGAAGAAAGTGAATGAAAAAAAATAGCGCTCGACGTTTCACACCGATACACAATGCAAGCAACGAAACTTCAAAGCAAATAAAAGTGTTACTTCTGGCATCCCGGATTGGAGAGTTTTTCCGGATTACTAATGGAAAACGACATTAAATTAAAAAAAAAAGACACACCAACACAACCTCTGTCAATTTATTTGGAAAACAATTTTCGTCCCAAAGTTTATTAACCATTTAAAATTTGGCGTAGACTTGGCAAAGCCAATTTGGTGTCGATTGATCGAGGACAATTTGGAAAAATTTAGAAAAGACTTTTCCTAATTTGGAAAACGATAGTTTTGCTAAAAAATACAAAAAACAAAATACTAGTGAGCCGCTGTACCTGTTATTAGCAGTGGTGCGTTCCTAAATAGCTTCGATGTAACGCGATGCTGTAGTGTCAAAATCATCGTTGTTGTTGTATATGTTTGACTTTGTTACAAAATCATGATTGCATTTAGGAACGACTCGATGTTACACTTTGTTGGTCTGTCAAAAATAAGAATAAATTATTTCTTAAAATATAAAACCAGCTAAAAGAAACTCGTTTTTTTATGAAGAAAAAAGAATTCTGAAATGAACAGGATTGAAAATCAATCACTGCTTACAAAATTTTGAAAGATTAATGAAAAAAAAAACAAAACAAATCTGAGCAACAAAAATTCTAGAAAGGTTTGACAGATCTTAACACAAAAAAAAAATTAAAACTTAAAGTGCTGGGGCTTTGTAAGTAATTGTGCTACAGAGATGAATGAAGGTTTTCTGAGCTCTAAATAATATCTTCAAGATTGCTGCATTTCAATATTTTGAATGAGTTAAGTTTTTCAAAAAATGTCTACATAGTTTGATATTTAGGTTTTGGTATTAAAAAAAAGTTAAGACAAATAACCGAGCTGAGGGAGTGAAACAGAATATAATGAGTCCCAATAGAATCAGTTTAGTTGCATGCTTATGAGTTTTCACATCTTGCCCAACTTTACAAAAAAAATTGAGTTTTTAAAAAACTATAACTTTGGTGTTGTTCAAACCCTGCCCTTAAGAATTTTTCAGTAGTGTGGTGAAAATTAAATTTCAGGTTATGTTTCAAGCTGCCAAGTAAAAAAAAAAATAAATTCACCACGCATATACTTCCACAACTTTTTTGCGCCTTTTTGCTGCCGCTCACACGTATTCACAGATGGAGGCTGCGATTATAAAAACAACAATAGGGCTGTTTTTTTGGGAGGCTGTCCGGTACCTTGTATGGTAAGTCCAAAAAAACGGTTCGCGTTTTTATGTTTGATGGTTGGTATCCGTGACGAGTTGTCAATTGTCATAACAATCTAATAATCCATCCGTCTGCTCCTTTGTCCAACTTATTCGCTGCTTTCTGCAAATAAGTAATGCATTAGAACATAATTAATATAAAAATATCTTTTCTTACCGCTTTCTTTCTTGAGCCATGTTTGTTTACAAATATACTTTTTTCAATCAACTGGGAAATGTCAAAAATAGCCGTGTTCACAAAAGTATGCAAGTATTTTCTTGTGGTTTTTTTTCTCTGTTTACACGCTTGGGTTCAGTTCACTTGAGAGTGAATGAGAACAAGTGCGAAAAACTTTTAAATGTCGGTAATCCGCTAAAGTACCTACATTACTTAGAAGCTTAAAAGTTCAATACTTATATTTTAAAAGTGTCTTGAGAAATAAGACACAAGCGGATACTTATCTGTATAAGAATCAACTTCCGTTTCATGGTTTATATGTAATGAATAACGAAATCGAGTTTACTATTCCTTAATGGTTATTAATTGTAGATTAAATAAGTCTAAAACAGATGGCGCTTTTGTTGTTATTAATCATAGATTGCATAAATCTGGAACAGATGGCGCCTTAAGCGAATTTCTTTACAGAGAACTGTAAAACATTGTCCCTTGCACCTCACAGATGGCGACCTACAGCAACGCGTGGCCGCGTCTGCTAGTAATCAATAAATAAATCTATTTTAAGATAAGACGAAGTAAATACTATTGGAAAAAATGTCAACATTCACCGAAAAATGTGTTAAGGAACTATGCAAAAAAGAACCAAAAAATAGTTTAACAGAGCTTTTTTTGTTTCTTTTACGATATATTAGTATATACCTATGAACCTGCAAATTAAATAATCAAAATCAATAAATTTCTACAATTCAAAAATCGTTACCAAAATTCTTTTCTATTCTATTCTATTCTTGTACAAAATTCATTTCCATTCACTTGTGAACACGTCCTTTTTCTGTTGCTCGAGCCTCTAGTCGCACCAACATTTAAAAATGAAACATCGAAAAACTCATTCGAACTCGAATAATCTATCCCTTGTAAGTTTTACTCATCCTTTTATCCCCTGTATCTTTTGTTGTTGTTGCTTTACATGTATTTACCATACAAGGTACCGGACAGCCTCCCAAAAAAACAGGCCTAATGTAAGCAAATGGAAGTTGCGGGGCAAGAGACGTAATGGTTTTCCCTCTTGTTCTTTAATTTCTCTAATGCGGCAAATACACTGTTCAAATGCTTGAACAGCATGTGAGAGTGTATTAGTAAATTCTATTTTACTTTGGATATACACACTTCAAGCTTCAGTCTTCAATCATTGTTGGTGTTGTTGTTGTTTTCCCCATTAAACTTCGCGCTCTGTGACGACAATGTTCGCTTTGCGGTGTCTTTACGAAATGTATGCTGGATCAAGCATTCAATCTCGCATATACACTCTTCAATGATTGAAGCATGATTGAACGAAAATCAAAACGATTTGATTTTGCTTCCAGCATACACACAATGCATACGTGAGTTTTTTTCACTAATACACTCTTACGTGCTGGTCAAGCATTTGAACAGTGTATATGCCGCATAAGGTATACGTACACACTATTTCGAATCGATCCAGCTACAAGAGCTGTATCGGATCGGGTAATCCTATTTCAATTCGATCTAGGTATACACTGGCATTAGTTCGAGTTGAAGTGTGATTCAATTCTAAGTGGAAACGAGGAAATTGTGTATTGCTTGTTAATAAAGTCTGCGAACACTAGTTCACAGCTGTTAAATAATGTCAACAATAATGAAAAAAAAGCTAAACACCGAATTCGTACTAAATTTCATCAATTTTGCAAGATGAATAACAATTTGAGGAAGTATTTTACATTTACAGTATGGTTTTCCAAAAGATCTTGGTTTTCTTGTTCGTCCTTGCAGCGTTGCGCCTTGAAAAATAATTTCAAATGTAATTATTTTCTTTCTTGAGAAACGTCAAAATTTAACCACTTATGTCAAAATTTAACCTGGTCTGGAGCTGGGTGATTCTTAAACCAATTTATTCACCACGCTAGTGTCAAAATTTAACCAGACGTCAAGTCTTAACAAACATTTTAACCCAATGCGGACACGGCCTTAGGCCGTGAAATTTTTCTAACCTACGCAGAAATCTTGGTTAAAATAATTGTTTTAACGCAATTCACACAGCAAATGGCTAAATTTGATCCCATCTCAAACAAGACGTCAAATTTTAATCGTGGTAGAAGTTTTAACGCAAATTTTAACGCAATTCACACACGGCCTTAATCTGAAAATAGAGTAGTGTTTGTACAATTGGAGGACAGATGCCGTTGTGTATGTGTGTTGTTTGCCATCTCTTTGCACTTCCTCTTTGGTAAAATATTTGGCGTAAAAAAAGAGCGTCTAGCATGTCCCGAACGTCTAGCTACAGTTCAATCACAGACTCCACCATGTCATTAAACATAATTACGGTCTCCATCAACATGGAAGCAGTTAATTTTCTTGGAATTTCCATTGTCGGGCAATCCAATCGTGGAGGAGACGGGGGTAGGCAAACTAATCAATCTGCTTTCATCGTAACCGCAAATTTTTATTTTTATTCGGATCGGTTACGATGACCCAGAATATTGTTACTCCTCATTTATTTAATGACTTTTGTTTCAGGAATTTATGTTGGAAGTATTATGAAAGGCGGTGCCGTTGCATTAGATGGACGTATTGAACCACGTGATATGATCTTACAGGTAAATTGAGCTCAAACTACTTGATAGGTTTTTTTATGTTCACTACACCCGTCGTAATATTTTCGCACTACGAATGCCAAATCAAATGGGCTGATGTTTTAGTGATGTTTTGCAACAGATATTTAGAACTTGTTAATAACTTTATCAACAGTGACAAATTTCGTAGCAAAACTTTCATTACAAAGACGTAAATTGGTACGACGCGACATGCCATGTGATAAGGACCATTGTTCCGAGTAGAACAGTTAACTGAGACTGCGTGAACGTGTGCTAGCTAATTATACTGACAACATTTCAACGATTCACAAAGATTCAAAAGCAACGTGCATCGGTGTCTCCTTTCAAATCCTCTCCTATTTTCCTAAATGCTCGCACTGTGTTTAACAACATTATAAGGGTATTCATAACCCCTTGATGTGCGCGTTAATTATAAAAAAAAAAAAAAAACATTTAGAACTGTACGTATACAGATATATTTCGTGTTACGTGTTGCTGAAAAAAAAAAGTAGTGCGTGGAGTCCCTCCGCGCGGAAGAAGTGAAGAACAGAAGCTCCTTCAAGTAATATTGTCGCTTTAAAAGTTTAAACTGCACAGCGGATATGAAAATTATGCTTCTGATGATGCTTGGTAAATTATGAATTTCGTTTTCAGTCAATTCGATTTGCATTTTCAATTCTTTCAAATTACTTGTACTTACTCAATTATGTCGGTACAGTTAGTTCAGTATTTTTCCCTGTTTTTCATCGAATGAACTGAATTTCATAATTAACCTTCATTGTTAAAACCTTTGCCTATCAACTCATTGGTTTGCTGAAAGCATTTATAAATAATGTCATTCAGTTAATATCCTATTCCAAGCTCTTCACTTCTCAAAAAATTTTATTTTTTTATTTTTGTTATATGTGTGTTTGTCTACACAAACGAGGCTTCCGTGTCCAGCGTAGAGAATAGAATCTGATTTTTGCTTTTGAAAGGTTGTGTTTTATATGGAAAAAAGTTTGCGGTTGTTGTCTTGGTTTCATTTTTGATTTTACTTTGTGGTACAAAGTTCTTTTACATCCTTAAATACTGAAATGAGTGTTGGTTTTATATGAAATATGCTTCCTCGGAGCAAACAGAATCTCATTTAACATCAATAAAAAAAAAAAATAAATAATAATACAACAATGTTCTGCGTGTAATGACTGACTACCCAAATTTCAGTAGTCTGCCAGAGCTTACCTTTTATTGACAGAACCAACGCATCGAGCGTCGATTGGGAAACTCGCACTGTTTCCTGTAGCGGCGAAATACTATTGTTGATTCTCATACAAAATTTAAATGGTTAAGTGTAACAAAATTAAGTTTTGGGTGCTAAAATAGTTTAGTGTTGTCGTTTCTCGATGAATCGTCAAAAAGTTATTCCCTTGCACTGACAAATGACTGCTACAGAAGCAATAGCGCTAATTAACGGCTGATCGACTGCAATTGCGATAAATCCACCTCAATCGCGGCAAATTGCCGCAGGCACACTTACGACTAATACTTGGCAGTTGCAGTTGCTCAATACCGACTATTTGATGTTGCAATCGACGAAACACTTTTCCTATTTGAATGATGTGCACCAGCTTTTGTTTTGGACTACTAACTTGTAGCCAGGGAATGAAGACATTGTGTTTACGACCCAAGCAAATAAGCACCGAAGAGCATTATGACGTTTGAAAAGAAACCTGTTAAAGGCTTTCAGAGTTCATATACTTTGCAGATGTATCAAATAAAAACTTGCCCAATATATTTGAACACTATATTTAAATGCTGTACCGACTTTATACAAACCTCGCAAACTACAATTACCCGTGTACCCGTGGCGTGATGGTTAGTATTTCTGCCTGTTTACCAATAGGTTAACTAGGCTGAATGCTTTAGCTTGAAAAAAACAAGATGATTTTGTCCAAATTTAAGAGTGCTGGGACATGTGCTAACTTTTTTCTCTCCTTATTTTTACTGTATTCTTGTTAGTTTTATTTTTAAATCAACAAGAACAACCCATCTCCTTTGGGGTTTCTATTACAGACGCGCCTTTAAAAAAAATATAAATAAGAAAAATAAGTATGCAGTATTCAGTTTACTAGATCTTTTTTTTATCTATGTATTCTACAATCGACTGTGGGACTTCCCTATCAGACAGGATGAAATTTCTAAGCAGCTTTAGCTGGTGCTTGCTCTCTGTCTAGTTTCTGAATGCGATGAACATCAACACATTTAGCGAATCGTTTTACTTCCTCTGCACAATTCAAAGTTTCACCAGGATAGGCACGGTAGCAAGCAATCAATTGAGCTTTTAAGTCCTGACACGGTGGCTGTTTCTGAGTACCCGAAGAGTTTATAAAACGCTTTCGCACCTCCTCAACAGCTGCTTCATATTCTTTCTCCATAATAGCATTTGTTTTGTTAAGAGTCTGTTCAAGCTGTTCCATTCGAGCTCTCCACATTTCATCATTTTGCCTTAGCTCGATTTCCTTTTGGCGGCGCAATTCCATGGAGGTAATAATCGGCTCATCGGGAAAACGAGGAACAGGCGAAATTACGGGCGGTTCTGGTATTGCATTGGGATAAATCATCTTTGAAGGTGCTGGTTGCGCTTCTGGTTTTTGTTGCACTGATGGTGGTGATGGTGGTGGTGGTGGTGATGGTGGTGGTGTTGGCGGCGAAGCTTTTTTGGGCTCTGTCACTGGTACAGATCGCGAAGATTCGGCTTTAGTCTCTTCCTTTTTCACTTTGAATGGAAATAAATGAGAACGAAAAAAGCACAAGATTAGGATGTAGTTTAACTGCTAATAAGAATTGGTTTTATTTTAAATCAGCAAATACTTTTAAGCTTTATATTACTTTTGACAGTAGCTTTGAAAACTGGTGAAACTTCTTTGAGCAAGGTATGAGGAATGGCTTACAACCCGAATAAAAATCTTAATTCCCAATCAACAAATCATTTTGGAGCTCTTTTTAAAGATGTAAGAATAAAGAAATCAGCTTTATATGAAAGGCATGTACTTTTTTCGATTCGAAACTGTACATTTAGCTGTACAAACTATCACTTCTTGGGGCACCATTACCCAAGTTTTACTTTAGTAATGCGTTAACTTGCAGATGCAGTATCAAATCACTGTTTCTACTTCATTGAGAGTCATATGCTTGGTAACAAACAGTTTTGTTTGCAAAATGCAAACGATATAAATTCAACAAAAAGTTGCATAACAATTCTAATGGCATTGATATATAACAAAAAAAAATGTGATGATAAATTTTGTTGTTTTTGCCGACATTGCTCGAGCATACACTACCTTTACTGATTCCCAATTTTAGACGTTGTACAACTTCTTCTGATATATCGATTACACCTGAGGGTGTTGGATTATCCATTGAAACACTTCGAGTTTCGGTAGATGATTGATTTGCACCCATTTATTAATTTTTAGTTTGTAAACTCTAACAACCACTCGCCAACCAGCAACTTGCGAAACGAATTTTTTTTATTATTCTACCGTCAAAAACGAACTCAAGTTAGTTTGACATTTGGCAGCATCAGCTGGCGACATAAGACCAGTTCACACTGCTCTACTAATGGCCGCGTTCCTGGGACCTATGTTCGAAAATCTTGACTTAAGATTCTGTCACTTTTACCTTAGGCGTTTTTCTTTTTTAGTTCCGAACCGTGAACTGAACGGAGAACGAACAGCGTGAACGTGTTCTGAACTGAGCTATGTGAAGTTGGCTGCGCTCAGACTCTTGCTCTAGATGCCCCGTCATATTATTTCGAGCACGTAAAGCGCGCTCGCTTAGTGTTCTGAAGAAAAAAGAAAAGCATTTTGAGCGTTCAGATGTCGCTGAACTGAAAAAGAAATACTCTTACGTTTTTGACGTTTCACTTCTCTGTTCGGAACTAAAAAAGAAAAACGCCTCTTGTAAAAAGTTTCAGATTTTCAGATGACAATTCAGATGCCATTTAGATTTTCAGGTTTTCGAACATAGATTTTCAGATGGAAAATCTTGGCTGAAATTCTGAACTTCAGATTTTACTTGTCAAAACAAGGAAAATAACATAATATGACAATCGAACTTTACTCGGTATTCTTGGGTTATTTTTTTGTTCTACAAGTTTTCGCTTATTTGTTGAATTAAAATTAATAATTATTGGTGTTTGGATATTCTGAACAAAGAAAATACATTTTTGAAGTCACACGATTTTCATAATTTTTGTCAAAATTAAGAAAAATGAATGTAATTTTAATACTGCTTGTTTTGGAAACACTTGGAAGTCAAATTTCAAACAGAAAAAATCGGTGTTTTACAATTAATTTTACTACTAACTATGTAGAATCGAGAGGTGAATCACAGTTCCACTATAAGACAAAAAAAAAGTTCATGGACCGACAGATCTCTTCGAACTTTCGAAATTTGTCTTGAACCCGGCCAATGTCGATTTCCGAAACTAATCTCGTTTTCCATAACGTTGGAATGTCAGATCTGACAGATAAAGTCTCCAAATCACTCCCAAACGTTTTCCAAAATGTGGTTTGGAGACAACTTTTGGAGTGATTTCTTCACTCCCGTTTCTGTTTAGGTGCAAGGGAGTGAACACCAATACATGAACAAACTGTCATCTGACTGCTTGACAAAGCCACCCGCAGTTTCTATTTAATTTTTGTCGGCTCCAAAAGCCTGCGATATTTATTAAATTTTCTTTAGAAAACCATTAAATAATTTTTAAAATTCAAGTGAACGATTTGTAGTCTTGTTTTCTGCTTTAACATGAAAGAAAAAATGTAGCAAGTTTACCACTACCAATGCAATCACTCCAAATCTGTCACTTTGCTTAAAACGAATTCCAAAATAATCGAAAAAGGAGTAAAAAGAGTGAATTTGTTTTTGGAAAACGACACAAAATCCGGAGTGAATTGAAGAGTTGGAGTGACAGATCTGACAGTAGAATTATAGGTTATCTGTCAAAAAATCACTCCAACTCTCTAATTCTCTCCGCATTTTAGTTTAGGAAATCGATATAATGTAATTTTTTTTTAATTAGAACCCGGAGTGAGTTGGAGTGACGGATTTGATAAACTCTCCAATTCACTCCAAAACGTTTTCCAAAAATCGATTCGTAGGAATATAGAACAAGAGGTACCACGTTTCCACTAAGCTTCGGGTAATCGAATCGGATTATGATTCAGATTTCGATGCAGGTATCTACTTACCTCACCGAATTGAGAAATCGAATGCAAAAGGAATTGAAGTGTGTACCCATATGCATGTAAGTGTGTGTGTGTGTGCAGTTTCCACTGGCTCACTTATGTCGTTTTCCATTGGTCGTTCGGAAGCCTTCTGAACGCTTCTCAAATCATTCCATTGGCATCAAATGACAGTTCCTCTCCTCGAAAGAAGAGAAATTTGATTCTTGATTTGAAGAAGGAAGCGAAACCAGAAGCACTCACACACTGAAACAATGTTGACGTCAAAATTGACAAATGTGATTTGCCACCTCTAAAAATTGAAAAAAGTGACCTGAAAACAATTATTAATTAATTAATTTTGAGAGATAAGTTCTTAAAACATTTTAAGACATATTCCTGTCGTTTTAAGTGAATTATGAAAAAAATGAAGAAAGTGAATGAAAAAAAAATAGCGCTCGACGTTTCACACCGATACACAATGCAAGCAACGAAACTTCAAAGCAAATAAAAGTGTTACTTCTGGCATCCCGGATTGGAGAGTTTTTCCGGATTACTAATGGAAAACGACATTAAATTAAAAAAAAAAGACACACCAACACAACCTCTGTCAATTTATTAGCGCTATAACTCGAAACTCGATTTTTTTTGTGCAAATAATTTGGAAAAATTTGGAAAACAATTTTCGTCCCAAAGTTTATTAACAATTTAAAATTTGGCGTAGACTTGGCAAAGTCAATTTGGTGTCGATTGATCGAGGACAATTTGGAAAAATTTAGAAAAGACTTTTCCTAATTTGGAAAACGATAGTTTTGCTAAAAAATACAAAAAAACAAAATACTAGTGAGCCGCTGTACCTGTTATTAGCAGCCAATTAAACTAAAATGCTAAAAACTTTTTTTCTGTACTTTTCCAAATTACAAAATTAGTTTTTAGTTTGAAAAAAGGTTGATTGAATTTGGAAAACCAAAACTATTCATGAAATCTGTGTCAACATCAAATTTGACATATGCCTGTTTTTTGTGCGTGCCAGTGGAAAATGTAATTTTTTCTCATAATTTTTCGTCTTTCATTATGTTTCGGTTCGTATCGATAGCTCATATTACAATGAAAGAAAAGTTTTTCTCAACATTATTTTTTCGAGTTTGCAATACAGTAAACAATTATGACTGATTGAAAAATTTTAAAATAAAAATAAAAATTTCAATGTAAAAATTCTTGTCTTTGCTTTCATTCAGTTGTCGTAAATAAATATGAATAATTTGGGCGAAATAGACAGTGTTATAAAGATGCTGGAGCACGCAAAAAGAGGTAAGCATTTACTATTACTATTGTAAAATATAAATGAAAGTTTTGATATTTTTTTTTAGCAGGTCGACAGCCAACTGCTCATCCCGAAAACAGGCGACGGAGTCGGTCGTGCGACTTAAAGATAAAGTTGCACGTTGAGGTCTGCAAACGGGAAGATAAGAAAGAAAGTTTGAGCCTCCCGCAACAAAATGGTATGTTAGGATATATGTATGTAATTTATACTTTATAGGTGTGTTTAGTGACCTGCTCTAGATCGATCTGGAGCAGAAAAAACAGCTTTTTGGTGTTTGATGACAATTTTTCTACTCCGAGCAACAACTTTTTATGTTAAATGACCTGCTCTAGATCACTTTAGAGCAGCATTTTCTGCACTTGCTTTTGAGTAAGAGCAGATTGGAGCAAAGTGTCAAAATCAGCTGTTACATTTGATTCAAATATTTTTGTTTATATTTTGCGTTTTCCAATCTATTTGAAATCGATTTAAACTTAAAATTAATTTATTTAACATCACATGTTAGTTTAGTTTTGATTCCAATGTTTCCGAATATAGATTTATGTTATAATAGGATACCAAACATAATTTCTCAAACTAGCTAAGGTCACAAAATGTTTGCTGCCTTCTTATCAACTGACTTTTGGCACCAGCTGACTCTGCTCTAAGTTGCCTGACATTTTTCATGTTTCTTGCTCTGCTCTGAGCTGCGCTGCTCTGCTTTTTTTTTATTAAACACACTTTATTTGTTGCGAATGTAAAACACTACGGTTTGTGGTAATTTTAATTCTGTCCTTATTCTTGGAACTTAATTCTTTTTATATTTAAACTATGCTTACTCTTACGTATATTCCAACATACTGCTTACACCTGGGGGTCAATTCCCGATGTGTGAAGCTGTGAAGTGAAAAAAAAAATATCATTTCAGTTTTCATACAGTTTTTTCATTTTATCACTTCACGAACCCACTCTAAGCGATTCCGGATCTGAAAAGTACTAAAACGTTCTAAATGATAAATTCTGACAGTTTTCTCTCATTTTCTCTCTCATTTCAATTGGATTCAAATTGGATAAATTCCACACCATCGTTTGAGTTTTGCGGCCATTTTCCATAATTGAATTTTTCACCGACTCATACGGCAATGAAAAGAAAATTATCATATGAAAAAAAACATCATGACATTTGAGGTTCGATTTTCACTAATCGAGAATCTAATTTTCGGTGAAGCTGTGATAAATGTTTTCACTTCACAGCTTCACAGATCGGGAATTTGTTTTCATTCTTTACTAGTGTGATTAAAACCCAGACATTTGAAACATCTTTTGACATATCCAACACTAAGCTTACCAGCCTTCATAACCTGATTAAAACATTTGTGATTCACTTCAATAACGGCACTAAAAGATTTTTTACTAACGTTTTTCCACATCGCTTTTAATTCTAAGTTTACATTCTCATCTTGAAACATTTCATTCTGTTTTTTTTTAAGCAACTCAATAACACATTCTCATCTAATTTCTCGGACAAATTACATATTTTTACTCTAGGATTATTTCTTTTCAGAACGTCGTAATTAATTCCCAACCTTTCTTCTACTTTTTCTTTTACTTTGTTCACTGATTCTATGTTCTCATATGACACAACTATTGCGCCCTTATCCACTTTTCTAATTCCTGCAACCTGTATTTCAGAATCTCCAAGATTCACACTCAATTTCACTTCCTATTTTGTTTTATTAGCATCTTGGTGCTCTTTCGGTTTAATTAAAACGGAACCCTTTTTCACTGCACTCGTGTATGTTTTCTTCTCTTTACCCAAACTTTCATCGATTGTTTTCTTTATTTGAGACATTATCAAACTTGATCCCGATCTCATCACAGTTTTCTTTTATTTTTTTTTTTTTTAATATTTTCCCCGATGTGTTGAAGCGATTTAAATTTTTCCCGGCACAATTCACATAAAATTAAAAGATTTGTTTTCCACTGACTTGTTTATATCATATTCAGTTAAATTAATGCATTTGGGATGGAACAAACTTCCACATCCGCCATTACATACAACAAGTCCTGAGTCTTTATTATTACTGTTGCGGGTGAGCTTTTTACACTCACCGCAAGTCCCACTAACACTCATATAATTTTTATTTTTATTTAAGCACTTTGATCCGTTTTCTTCACTTTCACTCAGTAAAATTTAACTATTTAAAATTTACAAAAATTATTTGTTTTATATTCTTTAAACTAACTCGAATTTTCGCACAATAATTAATATTAAAATTCATCTAGCAGTAAAAAGACGGGAACAGACAGTGTTATAAAGATGCTGGAGCACGCAAAAAGAGGTAAGCATTTACTATTACTATTGTAAAATATAAATGAAAGTTTTGATATTTTTTTTTAGCAGGCCGACAGCCAACTGCTCATCCCGAAAACAGGCGACGGAGTCGGTCGTGCGACTTAAAGATAAAGTTGCACGTTGAGGTCTGCAAACGGGAAGATAAGAAAGAAAGTTTGAGCCTCCCGCAACAAAATGGTATGTTAGGATATATGTATGTAATTTATACTTTATAGGTGTGTTTAGTGACCTGCTCTAGATCGATCTAGAGCAGAAAAAACAGCTTTTTGGTGTTTGATGACAATTTTTCTACTCCGAGCAACAACTTTTTATGTTAAATGACCTGCTCTAGATCACTTTAGAGCAGCATTTTCTGCACTTGCTTTTGAGTAAGAGCAGATTGGAGCAAAGTGTCAAAATCAGCTGTTGACATTTGATTCAAATATTTTTGTTTATATTTTGCGTTTTCCAATCTATTTGAAATCGATTTAAACTTAAAATTAATTGAATTAACATCACATGTTAGTTTAGTTTTGATTCCAATGTTTCCGAATATAGATTTATGTTATAATAGGATACCAAACATAATTTCTCAAACTAGCTAAGGTCACAAAATGTTTGCTGCCTTCTTATCAACTGACTTTTGGCACCAGCTGACTCTGCTCTAAGTTGCCTGACATTTTTCATGTTTCTTGCTCTGCTCTGAGCTGCGCTGCTCTGCTTTTTTTTTATTAAACACACTTTATTTGTTGCGAATGTAAAACACTACGGTTTGTGGTAATTTTAATTCTGTCCTTATTCTTGGAACTTAATTCTTTTTATATTTAAACTATGCTTACTCTTACGTATATTCCAACATACTGCTTACACCTGGGGGTCAATTCCCGATGTGTGAAGCTGTGAAGTGAAAAAAAAAAATATCATTTCAGTTTTCATACAGTTTTTTCATTTTATCACTTCACGAACCCACTCTAAGCGATTCCGGATCTGAAAAGTACTAAAACGTTCTAAATGATAAATTCTGACAGTTTTCTCTCATTTTCTCTCTCATTTCAATTGGATTCAAATTGGATAAATTCCACACCATCGTTTGAGTTTTGCGGCCATTTTCCATAATTGAATTTTTCACCGACTCATACGGCAATGAAAAGAAAATTATCATATGAAAAAAAACATCATGACATTTGAGGTTCGATTTTCACTAATCGAGAATCTAATTTTCGGTGAAGCTGTGATAAATGTTTTCACTTCACAGCTTCACAGATCGGGAATTTGTTTTCATTCTTTACTAGTGTGATTAAAACCCAGACATTTGAAACATCTTTTGACATATCCAACACTAAGCTTACCAGCCTTCATAACCTGATTAAAACATTTGTGATTCACTTCAATAACGGCACTAAAAGATTTTTTACTAACGTTATTCCACATCGCTTTTAATTCTAAGTTTACATTCTCATCTTGAAACATTTCATTCTGTTTTTTTTTAAGCAACTCAATAACACATTCTCATCTAATTTCTCGGACAAATTACATATTTTTACTCTAGGATTATTTCTTTTCAGAACGTCGTAATTAATTCCCAACCTTTCTTCTACTTTTTCTTTTACTTTGTTCACTGATTCTATGTTCTCATATGACACAACTATTGCGCCCTTATCCACTTTTCTAATTCCTGCAACCTGTATTTCAGAATCTCCAAGATTCACACTCAATTTCACTTCCTATTTTGTTTTATTAGCATCTTGGTGCTCTTTCGGTTTAATTAAAACGGAACCCTTTTTCACTGCACTCGTGTATGTTTTCTTCTCTTTACCCAAACTTTCATCGATTGTTTTCTTTATTTGAGACATTATCAAACTTGATCCCGATCTCATCACAGTTTTCTTTTATTTTTTTTTTTTTTTTAATATTTTCCCCGATGTGTTGAAGCGATTTAAATTTTTCCCGGCACAATTCACATAAAATTAAAAGATTTGTTTTCCACTGACTTGTTTATATCATATTCAGTTAAATTAATGCATTTGGGATGGAACAAACTTCCACATCCGCCATTACATACAACAAGTCCTGAGTCTTTATTATTACTGTTGCGGGTGAGCTTTTTACACTCACCGCAAGTCCCACTAACACTCATATAATTTTTATTTTTATTTAAGCACTTTGATCCGTTTTCTTCACTTTCACTCAGTAAAATTTAACTATTTAAAATTTACAAAAATTATTTGTTTTATATTCTTTAAACTAACTCGAATTTTCGCACAATAATTAATATTAAAATTCATCTAGCAGTAAAAAGACGGGAACCTGTGTTGGCTCCAAATGCAAACCTGACATCGATTAAGAGAATATCGGCTTACGACTATAAGGCGAGATTTAACAATATGCTTTAGAAGTATAGAGCAAAAGAAGTAAATTGGAAATTAGAGAGGGAGAACTTCGAGAAGGAGAAAAAAGATCTCGAGGTGAGTATCGTATGGATATTATTATTATTATTATGATAACTAAGCCCCTATGTATTATATCGCATAGGGTTTCATCAAATTTCGAACACACTTATAACGTGATGTCATCAGCATAGCCAATGTACCTTAGTGCTTTGCGTAGTTAGTTTTTCTAATGGTTCATCTACTACTAGACTCCAAAGTAGGGGCGATAAGATCGCTCCTTGTGGGTAGCCTCTTGTTATGATGATTCTCTGAATCTTTTGGCTAGATTGTGTTTCTTCCGATCTTGTGCTAAGCATTGCACTAAACCACTTTTATTGGAATCGGAGTGTCCTTCCTCTGAAGTGCTTTGTTAACTGCCTCATGCGAGGTATTATCAAAGGCACCCTCAATATCCAAGATACAACCGATCGTTGTTTCTTTTTGGATGGTGGTTGAGAGGTGGTATAAGGCAGTATTTTGTATTTTGTTGTTGCTTTTATCATATTAACCTCTTGTTGAAACAAAAATTCAAGGCGCCTGCCGGCTGCCTGGTGCTTGGTTTTAGGTGTTATTTATTTATTGCATTAGTTCAAGAGCTCTGCGATTTCATATAACAAAATACTAAAACACATCTTCTTACAGGAAAAAAATTCGGCACTTAACGAAGAAAATCTTCAGCTGAGATCAGCTAACGATAATTTTGCTGTTGAGCTTAATAAACTCAATGAACAACTCTCGAAATTGGATATAAATCGCAAGGACCAGGATAAATAAAAATATCTATATGTATATATCATTATTATTACATATATCAGTTATTCCCGCTGTATAACTTTTTAAATTTTTGTTTTTAATATTAAATTTGTTAATTGTAAATAAATGTATTTTCTTTCGGCTTTTTTGGTCGCTTTTTCCTGACGTTTCGGCATTTATATTAGTTATGGTTTGCATATTGAGAAATGAATTTTCATAACTTTTTTTAAACTTACTTCTGTACCATTGTGCTCAGTTTCTATGGCTATCTGGTTTGAACGATTAGTGCTGTTAGGTGTTTGTTCCAGGACATTATAGGTATCGGCTACAGCTTGTTCATTCCTGTTTTCTCAATCATATGGTCGAAACATGTTTAATTTTTTTTAGCAAGAAAGTATAATATGAAATGAACAATAACAATAAACAAACATGCTTATTTTGACATTCTATCGAAGACAGTTAGTCGAATTCGAAAGGAGTGCATTTTGAGACTCGAATGATTCGAATGTCAAACACGTAAAAATTTCGAATCATTCGAGTTTAAAAATGCACTTCTTTCGAATTCGACTAACTTTCTATCGAATAGAATGTCAAAATAAGCATGTTTGTTTATTTATATGTTATTGTATTCATAACCCGTTGATGAGCGTGCTAATTATAAGAAGAAAAAAAATTTAGGTCCCTATTATGAGTAGCGAATCCAACGTTCGATTGGAAGCGAATGCTTTTGGGAGCTTCTTTTATAGCGGTATTATAAGCTGTAGAAACTTTGTAGAAAACTTTTTTTTCGACGTTTAAGGTATGTCAGATAAGAGAATGAACGAAGTTTAATGATAATAATCCAATAAATGAGTTTCTCTAAAACATTCGCTTCCAGTCGAACGTTCGATTCGCTACTCATACTACGGACCTTATTTCTCTTACCCGCAGTCAAAGAGGATGTTATGATCACAGAATAAGGAATATACAGAAGGTCATCTTCATCCAAAAAGTTCATTTTTGCCTACAAGCTAAAACTAGCGGAAGCCCCCGGGCCGGAAAGTAAGGTCAGTGGACAGTTGAGGTGAAGTCTATTCCAAAAACTTAACGTTTTTTATTTTGTTGTAAAAAAGTCGGTATTTTTTAGCTTCCTTGCAGTCTAGAATGTAGATAAACTCATTTAAGTATCAGATATAAACTTTGTTTTCAATTTTTTCAATATTTCACTTAAAAAATGAAAAAATTAACAAAAATTGCATACTGATGCAGACACTCTATTAAAGTCACAGTGCATCTCAGTGCACACATAGCCTTAAACTCACCACTCTATAAACACCTACAGCCTTATTTATTAGATTTCACTAATACTCGGTTCAACCTGGTATTAGTTAATACTAGTATTAGCACTTAATACTCCCTTACGCCAGGTCGAGCGAATCCTTATTTATAAAACATTTTCCAACCCGTATTAGTTAATACTTGCTTATGTCAAATTTTTCATCAAAAAAATTACCCATCTGTAGCTCTGGTTACTATAAACGTAAACAAATCCCAGCTGACTTCATTGTGCACGTTCAACGCATTAAGTTTTTTCAGATATTCTTACTTCTTTCGGACTCTGATTGGCCAGAGTTTCAGTTCTTCTTTTGATACGTGACTTCTCACCAATTAGAGGTTGAAAAAGAAGTTAGCTTACATGAAAAACTAAATTGCGTTGAACCCGAGTGTTATGATTTTTATTTTTTTTTTGGTTGGCGGGAATTTTTCTAAAATGGATATTAAACAAAACAAAACAAGAAATACTAGTTTTAATTTATTAATTTATTTATCTGGTATTTAAGGCGGAAAAAGAATTTAAATTATTCACAAAACCAAAATATTTTCCACTTTTCCTCCAGAAATTTCAACAATATTTTTCCTACACTTTTATCCTCAAAATGACATTTGACTATAATACGACCTTAATCCTCCCTTAAAACTCCTATGAACCAGTATTAGCTTAATCCGTCGCTAATACTGGTGTATTTTTTTTATAAATAAGGTTTGGAGTATTAGTGGAGTATTAAGTTCGTAGTAACCTTAATCCGCCGATAATACGGGTTTATAAATAAGGCTGCTAGTGTGGTAGACCAACTGACAGAAAGATTTGGCCGCCAATTGTTTTCATATTTCATTTTCATTTCAATTTTCAATGCAATACTTGAATCTTGAAGTAATATAAAGATAGTTTCGTGAATTTTCGAGTTTTAAAAGTAAAATAGTTGTCCATCAAAGTGAAAAAGCTCTGGATGGATCATTCAAATCATCAAATTGAATCGGGGATTTCGGTAAGTGCTTAAATATAAAGAAAATAAATAAGCAAAATGTGTGTAATAGACATTTTGATGAAAATCTTTTTAAGCTAGGATCTTTTTTAAGTTTCTGCTTCTTTTATGATGCTTTTCAAGTCAGTAATCGTTTTGAACTCAAACCTGCATCATAACATTTGAGTTCAAAAGGAAATTTCAAAAAAATCCAAATCAAAAGTGATTTTCATTAGTTACTTAATAAGGAACCTAATGAAAATCACTTCTGATTTGGATTTTTTATAAATTTCCTTTTGAACTCAAATGTTATGATGCTTTTTTCTAATCAGTATTGAGCACAAAACAGAAGGACCTGTTGTGAAGAAATAAATTGATTCTTCTTTCTAGTATTTGAACCATTTACTGTTTCTTTACGATTACTGATTAGAAGAGCATCATTAAATTTGAGTTTAAAAGGAAATTTCAAAAAAATCTAAATCAGAAGTGATTTTCATTAGGTACCTTATTAAGTAACTTGAACCTAGCGCAACCGTACCTAGGTGAGGATGGTTAAGTGTTTCTAGTTCAAAATTTTTCCCGAATGACTTGTTAGCTCCTCGCGAACGGTGCTAGTCTTGGAAAAACAATAGTATTATTTTTAGATTCGAACCTCGAACTCTCACTTAACAGGCAAGTGGGTTTCTGATCACAGTTCAAAATAGAAAGTTTAAATACTCCATCTGTAGAAGAAATTTCTTGTTTCTTTCGCAGACGTGAAAGGGTCATATTAAAAATATTGATACTCACAAAAACCCCTCGTTGATATCACGATACTCATCATTTACGACTGCTTTTGGCAGTTGTTTTGCTACCGTTCTGACTTTTTAATGGGTTTCGTTTTTTTTTGTAATAAGGCCCCGAGATCAAGAGAGTACGAATATTCCTTACTCTGTGAAAAAGTTGATTCTTTACTTTTTGGACAGATTGTCTCTTGTCGTTTTGTATGTAGATCTCGCAACAATAGAAACAATAAATGGTTCAAATACTAGAAAGAAGAAACAATTTATTTCTTCACAACAGGTCCTTCTGTTTTGTGCTCAATACTGATTAGAAAAAAAATCCAAATCAAAAGTGATTTTCATTAGTTACTTAATAAGGTACCTAATGAAAATCACTTCTGATTTGGATTTTTTTTAAATTTCCTTTTGAACTCAAATGTCATGATGCAGTTTTGTGCTCAATACAATTACTGATTAGAATATTTATAACTTGTATCCGTAAGTCTGTTTATATAGAAGTGAGAGCACCAAATATACCAAGAATTTCTTAACAAATTATAAATTGGAAAAATTCCTGGTACTTGATTTGGTTAAGACTCTACACGAATAGACTTTCAGAAATGAATTTTATATTTTCCGGTTATGAATTGAATTTGCAACAGAACAGTTTAGTTATGTCAATTTTTTTTTCAATGGAATTCATTTAGGAGGGGAAAAAAATCGACTGCAGTCGATCTCTTTTTTGAGACGGATTTGCCCACGGATTTTCACACACACAACAATTTTGACAGATCGAAAACGGCAAACAAAAACATCAGTATATGAAAAAAATTAAAGGAAGCAGGATTGTTTAGTATTTAGTTGTGAATTTGGAAAACAATTGGTGAAAAAAAAAATATAAAAATTGTGTGCTTAACAATATGAATGTAATTGTTTTGTTCCATGGTGCTTGTTTTTCTTCATTAGTCAGTTGGACACACATACATTCATAAAAAAGAAAATCGCTACTTTTTTAATTTCCTAAATACCCAAAAAAGAATCGAATCCAAGGAATATTTAAAAAAAATCTTAATCAGAAGTGATTTTCATTCGGTATTTATTAAGTAACTAATAAAAATCACTTCTAATATGGAATTTTTTTCAAACTTTCTTTAGATTTCAAATCTAGCTAAACTGTTTTGTTGCAAATACAATCCCAAATCGGAAAATATGTGTTTGTAGAAATCATGTTTAATTTAATTTATAGTTGCTGGTGAGTTCCTAAATAACGAAGGATCTGGTTTGTACACAGTTCAGAGTAAAATCCATCGCAGCTGCACCTATACCCAACGCACAATCAAGTTTCCCCAACTCGAAAGACATTTTTGTCCTAAAAGCAATCAGTCCAATAAAACCTGGAGACGAGATAATGCATTTCCTACCTCGAAGACTGCCAACTTGAGAGGAGCCAACATTCACGACAAGCTGTAAGTCCTCCTTAGTTGACTCTAATAAACCAAATTACAAATTAAAAATGTTGCAGACACATCTTTCCTGTGTGAATGCCCGAAATGTCACTCGCAAGTCGCAAGCCAGTGACCCAAACGAGACTAGCGAAGAAGAAAATGATGTAGACATGGATGACAGTGATGCTGGTGATGAAACTGATGGCATGGAATAGAAGACTAAAACTGAAAGTTACTTTTTTATATATATACATATAATCTATACATTGGTATGATTTATACATCGTGTTCAAAAAATAAAAATAGAACTAAATAAAATTAGACTAAAAACAGGAAAATAGTCTCGTTTCTCCTTAATTACTGACTGGAGTAAAGTTAATTAGGTTGTTGCTGAACTCAGCTAACTCAGCAATAGACACCCTGCCGCGTTGTTTGATGAGTTTGGCTGCCGCAAGTAGTTCTTCTTCGGAGGTGTAAATAAATTTGCCTCGATCGTCAATAACACCGGTTATTGAATTATCGGCTTGCAAATCATATATTCTATCGATAGCTTGTTACGTTTTCAATTTGAAGTGGGTAGCCAATTCCTCTAGCACAACGACTTTGTTGTCCTTGATGTATTGAAAGAATTCAGCTAGCAGGTTTTCCTTCTCATCATCTTTGCCTGAAGTATTGCAGATTATCCGTTGACATGTCTCTGGATAACTCCTTAATAGAAGTGTCTGCCATTTATTTTTAAATATTTGTTAGAAACCACAAAAGCGTACATGTATAGACTATAGACCCTGTAACGTGACCCCTAACAATGCATCAGTGATTTGTTGATTTAAACCATTTGGGAACGTCACTAGAAGTTCGATCGGATGCACTGGATTTGCCGAAATTGGTCCTTTCTTGGTCGCTTTGGTATGGCACCAGTCGATGGACCAGGATTATTGGAGGCAGAATTGTTGTTGTTATTTTCAGCGCTTCGAATTAAGCTGCAATAATCAAATTCAAATGAAACATATAAAAATGGAGTTTTAAAAACGAGATTAAATTTTACCGGGACTTAGAGGCGAGATAAATGCACCTTCTGGCGAAGTAATTTGCAGAAGAAAATTTTTCTTCAAATGTGACAATATTGATGGCAAAGCATTGTTTTCATTGAAACCAAAGTGAAGAACAGCGGTGAGCACACAGTTTACTTCTAGTAGAGTCTTATCAGCAGGCAACATAGTTTTGGAGGAATAGTGACTGAAAGTAATCAAAAATGAAAAGCTGCAATTTCGGCAGACAAAATAACACATACACAAATGAAAATCCATATCTTCATTTGTTATAAATCCTCGGACAAAATCCAATACATCATTCACTGTTTCAGTTGCTTTGAATATTCCCTGCAAAACATGCCTATCGGGGAATTGTATTCGAATTATGCACTTTTGATATTGCGCAATTTTTCGAAGCATGGAATCGCTTTCTTCAATCTCACGAAGCTTAGCTGTTAGAAGAGGTGCGTCATCATTGCCCTCTGCTACCTTTTTCAAATCCCTCAGTACTAACTTCAAGTCGTTGACTGTCAAGTTAAAGAACGAATCTGGCAGATCTTCCATCTGTTTTTGCGTGGAGTCTAGTGAGTAAATCACTGCATTTCTCTCTCCTATCTAATGAAAAAATGATGAAATACGAATGAAAACGAGTATTTCTCAATACTAACCACATTGACTTCTGGTTCTACTTCCATTTCATTGGCTTCTATTTCATCTTTATGATCTGTCGTTTGAGCGGAAATCACACTTCTTCCAGAGCCTGAGCGCCAATCATATTGAACCTTAGGCTGGTCAATTTCCTTTGCTGCTTCCAAAGTATCCATAACTTTTTCCTCTTCGGCTGGTTTCTCAATCTGAGGTTCTTTGTTTTTCAGAGACTGAACCAGCTCAGAAGTTATAGAAAATCCTTTGTTTGGTTGCTTAGTTGCAGTTTTGATTTCGTCACTCTGCAATGGTTTTGATTCTTCTTTCACTACTGGTGGAATGCATACGCCGGCTTGGCTAGAAAATAAACAAATTTTTCAAAAAACATTTAATTTGACATAATGCTCTAAGTACGATTTAATTTCTTCCGGGTCCTTGTCAACCAGCCGTAACATAGTTCTTCCTCCAGTTATACCAAGACTCTTGAGCGTGGTTTGCTTGAGATTGTCGCCAAATATTTCCATCCTCATATACAAAAATAAAGGACTTTTTCCTGACTCTGTGCTTAACGCAGTCCATACTGGTGAGAGAGCAGCACCTGAAAAAGCTGTTTATTAAATTATAAATCACAATTAAGTAAGATATTAGGCGTGTTTTTTTTAACCTAGTATATAGTACAGCATTCGAGTTAAAAAAAAACGATCTGTCCACAGTATTTTCAGTACTATTTTCAGCAACAAGATGGAGCTCAACGTCAAAGCTTGCTGCTACTTTTCAAAGCTCTCTGTGAAATTCAAGATGAAACAAAATCAAATTTATACTAGGTTTGTTTCGTTAATTGTTCTATCAAATGAATAACGATACCAAGCCAGGTATGAGTTTGTATTTTTTTTTTTTTCTTATTTTCCATACATCAGATTCTCTCTTACAGCTCTTTTTTGCTATTTTTGGAGGCATCGTCCAGCAGTGAAGAAAGCTCTATGTCAAAGTCAGCTGTTTTGTTGAAAAAAACTTTCGGGTATGTTCGGGGAGTATGTAAAAAGATATTAAAAACTAATCTTTGATGAGATTTTCCATTGGCAAACAAAATCAATTTATTTTTTATCCAAACCTGTGGTAAAGCAATTTTACACTATTGACCAGTCTTTTCGATAGGTTAAGAAAGAAAATAAGTTGATTCTATTTACAAAACCGTGAAATTGAACTATGCCCCACAAATAAACACAACCCAAATTAAATTAAGTTGAAACCCGTCTTGCTAGTCCCAAACTTGAATTTCTATTGAAGAATGTTTAATTTTCATACATATATCTTTCCCTTTTGACCATTTTTTACTGCTTTGTTTGTTTGTTTGATTTGTTTTTTTCTTGCATTGGGCTATATTTTTAATTCAAATAATTCCATGAGTAAAGCTATTAGCTTCAGCAAAAAAGAACTAGTGCAAAATCCTGTATTATATACACCACCAGGTAAGAAACAGGGCAAAAATTCAATATGAATATAGTTTTTATTTCTTTAATTTTTAATCGAGAGAAAAAATTTCTTTGCGAATACCACATTTTTTTTGAACACGTCCTTTCGAAAAAGCTTTGATGAACTGAAATCATTGGTGGAGCCATCTTATTTTCAAAGCTGGAAACTATCAATCCACAGCAATGCCATCCCTGTTTTCACTGTGGAAAATTACGACAGTAAAATGATTTGTTGTTGTTCCCCAAGGGAAATTTTTACTGTACTATATACTAGCATAAAAAAAAACACGCCTAATTTTATTAAAATACACAAAAAAGCTATAAATAAATCACCCCATATTGCGATAGGCGTTTCACTAAAACAACTTAAAATGACAGAGCTCAAGCCGCCATAATTTTTGTTTTCATAAAAATATAAATTCAGCCCTCTATCAGTTCCTCATTGCTCTTACCATTCCCTCAAAAGTTATTTTATTTAAATTTAAACGGCAATTGTGGCACCTAGAGATTAGTCATCTCATTGGCGTTTTATTAAAGCGCCATTCGTAATAAGGGTGAATAATAAATGCTCATAAGTCGTTTTAAGCGAGTGAATAGGTTCGGTCGTTGAACTTTACCCAGGGTTGAGCCAGGTTTCCTTGACAATCCTATGCGTTGTCCTATGTTTGTCCAAAACTGACTGGTTTTCAAATATTGTATTACAACACTTTTATCTCATACCTCATACGAAGCTTCTTTCCCACTTTGTTTTGAACTTGCATCTACGTCTTAGATCTAGGCTGTCGTTGAAACTACTGATGCACTTAAACCAATAGCAGGTCATTCTTGGAAAACGAATACGTCCATTTTCAAACTGACGGTTCGAAAACAAATGAAGAAGTAAGTTGTGGTGACTATTCAGACGAAATGAAACTAAACATCTCGCTTCGTCATCATCATCATTGTAGCATGTTCCAAGCGGAGGTGATGGCAATTAGCGGCTCTGTCTTGGCTCAGAAAAAACATAATATCCAAAATGGATATATGCATCTTCTCAGGCAGTCAGCCTGCCATCAAATACCTGGCATCAGAGCAGTTTAACATTCACCTGTGCTGGGTGCCAGGGCATATGGACATTCCAGGAAACTGCAAAGCAGATGAACTCGCCAGAAACGGAACACTTCTGCCCTTCTCACTGAAAACGGAGAGTATCGGCATATCAATACATACATACAAACTCTTGCCCAAGCAGGACGCATACAAGAAAACTAATCTGAGATGGTCAAGCAGTTTAACGTGTAACGCAACGAAACAGATCTGGCCCAAGCTAGATCTTAAGCGTTCGAACTGCTTGATCTCTCTTAACAGAAAAAATATTAGTGCAAATTAGATAGGTTTCATCATAGGACACTGTCTTATTGGAAGACATTTAGCAAGGCTAGGAGTCGTTTCAAACGATTTTTGCAAAAGCTGTATGGATGATGAGGAGGAGGAAAGTGTTTTCCAACTTCTCTGTTCACCTGTTTGTTGTATTGGTGGTCAAACTCTAAACTAGCTCCCAAAATCATAATCACTCTTTTCAAAAGCACAAAGTCTTGTGAAAGAAGTAGAAATAAAAAAAATAAAATAAAGTAAAATAGGTATAGAGCTTTTACTTCCAATATCTCTATTTTATTGGTTTTGCACTTACCACACCTTTTGGCCGGCTTACTCCAGGACAAAGGGGATTGGTAGGACCTTCCGAAAAATCTCTAGAAAAAAAAGAAAAAGCACAAGGTGAGCTATATTTCTGTTTTGCTAGTGGAAAAGCAATTTTCTACCTTTGAACCCCTAAAACGTCATGTGACATTGGACTAGTTGGTTGGTCGTCAACTCTCAATCCTGCCTCTTCGTTTATGGACGTTTGACTTAATGCATAGGGATTTGACTTATCGCAATAGCATCGTACGATCTCACCGCATTGGTTTGCGCAAGGCTTAATAATTTCACTGTAAAACTTTTTGAAAAGACGTCAACGCCTTTATTTTATTGAATACTTTAAAAATTTAACTCTATACCCGATTCCTTAAGAGATTTTATGAACTTACAGGTCTTTTAAGGATGTTAAAATTATGTATTTTTTTTCTCTCCCTCTCTCTCTCTTCCGATTTTAAACTCCATCCCTTTCGTCCTCATCTTCATCATAATCTTTTTCATCATCAAATAATAATAAACCTATTTAATTACAGAAACACAAATGCAAGCAATGGATGACGAAATTAACGAAATTTTATTTTCAGCAGGTATTTACATACGCGTACATACATTTATGTACCTATTTGTAGTGTTCTTTTTAAATTTTCTATTTGAAATAAATTTACAGAAGAATACTCCGACGTGGTGTTTTTGGAGGAATATGAAAATGAGCGGGAATGCAGTCTAGAAAATATTCCGGACGATGCATTCATCGAGTCCGTAAAAAAAAGACCCGAACTGTGGAACATTCGCCACATAAACTATAGGAACCGAGTAGTGCGGCAAAACAAATGGGAGGAAGTTCTTAAGGAACTTAGTAGTTTTTGCTTGAAAATTTAAAATATCTTACAGATTGTCTCCAACTGTTGTTTTTGTTTCAGACTTGGATGTCTCGTATTCTTCGCAGGCAAAAAAGAAATGGGACAATTTCAAAACGGGCTATGGTCGATTTAAAAAAGGAGCGCCGAGTGGCTCTGGAGCAATCAAAGGGTCGAAATACAAACATATGATGATGCTGTCGTTTTTAGACGACACTAGGGAGCCAAGGACGTAATGGCTTTTCCACTTTTCAAATGTCAGTATTTGAATTGATTTCAATTATATTTACAGGACAACATCCATTATGTCGACACCTGGCTCATCATCTGATTGCGAAAGTCCAAAATCGATCCCGGCAAAAAAACGTAAGAAAAAGTTTTTTTTGGAGAATATTTATTGATTTTTTTTTTCTAGTCAAGTCGCAGCCAAATGCTTATCAAGCAGAAGCCCTGCAGATTTTGAAGGATATGAACCAGCCTGCAGCTCCTCCAAAGTGTTATGCTGATTTGACCGGCCAAATGATTGCTGAGGACATGAAGACACTTCCGGAGGAAGACCAACGGGAGGTTCGGAGGGAACTGTTCAAAGTTGTAGACGCCGCACTACTCCGGCACAGGCAGCGAAGTGCGGGGATTTGATTAAATATAACGGATAAGAACTAGAGAAAAAGACTTAAAACTATTTAACTTTTAAAAAAAGACTTAAAACTATTTAACTGTAAAACTAAAGAAAAAAATATTGCACTGTAAAACTTAAGGAAAAAAAATTATTTAACTGATAAAAACTTGAAAAAACTATTTAACTAATAAAAACTGAAATTGAAAACTTTATATCTCTTTTTTTAGAAATTGGTCGTCCTGAAAAGGACGGATTTGTTTTACGGCTGTAACTACAGCTAAGCTCTGTCATATTGCCAACTGACAGCTCCAGTTCCAACAAAATACTTCGTAAATTTTTTACGCACAAGCTTAGCTGCGTTCGATGAATTGCCAGGAACTGGGCGAAGACTATGGAGGTTGTTTTCCTGGGATCTCCAGCTACCTCTTGTTATCTGGCCTTCAACATCAAGGTCGACTAAGCCGTTGTTGATAAAACGGTTTCCATTGTGATTTCGGAGCCAATTGTGGTGACAAACCGCACTTTGAACTACAAGTTCTGTTAGAGGTAAACCAGCGTTGATAGGACCTCTAAAAATTCTCCATTTCGCAACCAAAATGCCAAAAGAATTTTCAATTACACGCCTTGCTCTGCTCAGCCTGTAATTGAAAATTCTTTCTTCTAAAGACAGATTTCTTCGGCAGTACGGCTTCAGCATATTGGACGTGAGGCTGAAAGCGTCATCAGCCACAATTAAATAAGGAGCGTTTTGAAGATCTGAGGCCACATCACGAGGTGGTGGTAGTCTAAATTTATACAAACATGAAGTAAAAATTCTCAACTACATATTAATTATACTTAGGTACGGTAGAGTGTTTGAATAGAACTGCTTTCCATAGTCGCAATTGTGAAAAACACCACCATCACTTTGCCTTCCTGCGGCTCCGACATCGCACATTGTAAAAGTGTAGTTGGCATCGCACATTGCCATCAAAACAATGGAATAGTGTTTTTTATAGTTGAAAAACTCTGATCCAGAATGCGCTGGTGCCTGAATCATTATGTGCTTTCCATCGAGAGCACCTATGCAATTAGGAAAGTTCCACTTCTCCTCAAAGCCCCTAGCAATTTTTTTATAGGTTTCCATATCCAGTTTTGGGAAAACAATTGGACGCAACTTATTTTTAATGGCCTCGGTTGTTTCCATTAAAATGTTGTGAACCACAGAAGCAGAGCACTTGTAGCATATATCCAAGCTCTGTTGTGACTCACCAGTAGCCAAGCAGCTAAACAAAATTAATATTGTAAGAAATTGTATAAAGAACATGGCTATTTCAAATTTCAACTTACCGAAGTGTAATCACCAAACGCATTTTTGCCGGAATTGCTTCCCTTACCACATTTTGTTTTTCAATATCTGGCCCAACTAATAATAAGAGTTCCTCAAGCTGCGCTGGGTTACTCTTAAGTACTTTATAAATAAGTTGGGATCATTTACGGCACTGATACCGCCAAAAATACTTAAAAAACCACCATCAATGTTTCTTTGCTTCAGATATGGATGCATCCAAAACGCCTTCTTTTTCTTTTTCGGGGGTTCCTCGAGGTCTTCAAATATAATTGAAGAAAGAATAATGGCCACAGCCTTTCTTTTTCTTTCGTTTTCCATTTTATTTAACTGTTTTTCACAAAAACTAATAGAATTTGAAAACTTGAAAACACTTGAAAACACTTTAAATTTTTTTGGATGTCAAAAACATACGACTTTGAAAGCTATCAACCGATTATAGCAACTTTGAAAGGAGATATCGGTTTTCTCTTTCTGTCTTCCATGCACACAACCTATATCCGTCCTGCTTTACTTTTCTGCACTTCCGCACTTGAAGATGCATGTAAATCCACCATCAATTGCATATTATTTTGATGTAAGAGAAAACTTATCGAGATATACTCGAATAGAATTACGATACAAAAGAGTATTTTGGATGTTTCAGATGAGAGAATACATTCAAATAAAAAACTCATAAGATTGCATACACATCATAATTTTTCTATATATGTACATACTTTTTTCCATTGGATAATCTCCATAAATAGTGGACCCATGCTATTAAGTGATGTTTGCAGCCTTTACAAAAAAGTGTTGCTGCTCCGTTTTTTGTTAAGTTTTTTGCAACATCGGGCTCAGTTTTCATCAGCTCAACTATTTTATGAAATTTTTCCCTATTTGTGTTCCGCTTTCTTAAAAAGAAGTAAAATAAATACCTGAACATTCCATATCATAAATTTTAACTAACATATTTGCACTTTTCATGTTTTGTTTGTTGTTTTCTAGTAAGTTTTTGTCTTTACGAATCTCGATTCGCTACAAAAATGTCGCGATTGTGAAATGGAAAAAATTATATGGAGTGCGAATGGTTTGCGAATTCACTAATACCAAATAAGTTGAACAGAAAAGTCGGTAGTGCAGGTTTTGTTACCGACATTCATTCAACTTCTTTCGCCGAATTCCATAATAGCAAAATTTTCGCGAATGGTTGAAACTCACGCTAAATAGCATTCGCCGGATTCCATAATAGGGGTGATTGTTGTTTTGAAATATGACATTAGAGTCGAGAACAATAAATAAAAAGAATTTTTTTCAGTTTCAGAGACATTTTATTAACCTTGTTTTCTTAAAAATATGTTTTGCAAGAGAAATTATTTTTCCGTGAAAAAGAAAACCAATTTTTGTTCAAGGAAATTCCTTAAGTTATCGAGGGAAATTTTTTTAACCTACGCAGAAATCTTGGTTAAAATAATTGTTTTAACGCAATTCACACAGCAAATGGCTAAATTTGATCCCATCTCAAACAAGACGTCAAATTTTAATCGTGGTAGAAGTTTTAACGCAAATTTTAACGCAATTCACACACGGCCTTAATCTGAAAATAGAGTAGTGTTTGTACAATTGGAGGACAGATGCCGTTGTGTATGTGTGTTGTTTGCCATCTCTTTGTACTTCCTCTTTGGTAAAATATTTGGCTACAATATTCACAGACAGCACTCAAGAAAGGTGGAAACGTCAAAATCTTCAAAAAATACCCAATTTCAATATCTGGCGCAGCATTGAAAGAAAACATTTTTATTTTGGTGATAATCTTCATTAAATCCTTACAAAATTTTTACACATTTTAAGGGTGAAAAATATGCATGAGTTTCAAGACATAACTGAGCTCTTTAGAAGCGAAACTGCTCAAAATAGATACTTGAACGTTGCCGCTCCAATGGTGCGGTATAGCAAGTAAGTTGACACAATTTTGCGTATAGAAAAGTATGTTATTTATAAAGTCTAGGCTTCAGTTTCGTCGGTTGTTGCGACAAAATAAAGTACGGCTTTGTTACACACCAATGATAGTGGCCAATTCGTTTAGTCGCAGTGAAGAGGCACGTCTGAATGAATTTACAACGGATCAAGGTAATGTACTCGTTTGGGCAGTGTATGAATGTCGTGAATAAATCTAATCACATTTTACACTCCAGATGATCACCCACTTATTGCCCAATTTGCAGCAGAAAATGCTAAAGAAATGTTAGAAGCAACACAATACATCATTCCTTATGTCAACGGAGTTGATTTGAATTGCGGCTGCCCGCAGTCATGGGCCATATGCAAGGGATATGGATGCGCTTTGTTGCGTAAAACCGAGCTAATAGAAGATATTGTTAAGACATTGCGTCGAAATACGCCTAGTAAGTTCAGTGTTTCTATTAAATTGCGTCTGCTACAGGAGGATACCAAATCGACAGTAGATCTTTGTCGACAGTTGGAGAAGTGTGGCGTTACTTTTCTAGTTGTTCATGGTCGCACACAATGGCAGAAAAATTCACACCCACTCGACATAGGTGCTATGGCAGAAATAAAAAAATCAATCCAAATTCCGCTTGTTGTGAATGGAAACGTAAGAACACTGCTGGATGCCGACCAACTGCATAAACAAACACAAGCTGACGGAGTAATGGTGGCAAGAGGAATACTAGCAAACCCTTCATTATTCACGGGTGAAGAGCAAACAACAACTGATTGTTTGCAGCAGTGGCTCAATATAGCACATGCAGCTGGTGATGATCTCTCATTTCAATGCTTTCATCATCACTTAACTTTCATGTGGGGCAAGCATATGCAGAGGCGACAGCGTGTACATTTCAACAACTTTTCAAACAAGCAACAGGTATTTAATTTTTTTCAACAAATATATGATATACGTCCAAGACCTATCGACGACTGGACTGCGAGTACAATTTGTAAGTTCTACCAACATCCAACTGACAAGGATCCACAAATTATACCGAATGATACGATAAAAGATAACTGGGACCTAAAGCAGCCTGGCAAGTTTTATACCACCTTTACTGAGAAAGTTTTGGAAACAAGCCAAGACGAGGACGAGCTCTATTTCCAGAACGGCTCGATATTTGATTTGTAAATACAAGAAACTCAAAGAACAGTTTGAGTCGTATTACATTCAGACTTTCTGTATGCTGCGTGTTTCGCATATTTCCTTTTGAACCCTCATCCCTTCCGTCTCGCATTATTACACTTAGACGTTTTTCGGCTGCGTGTTTTTTGACATTTCTCTTTCATTTTTTGTTCTCACCCACAGAGTCAAATGTCGATTTCCATTGGTCGTTCGGAAGCCTTCTGAAACCATTCCATTCCATTGGCATCAAATGACAGTTCCTCTCTTCTCCTCGAAAGAAGAGAAATCTGATTCTGGATTTAACTGGGTGAACACAATGCATACGCATACGCTACGGAGCCGGAGCCGCAAGTTAAAATCAAGTTAACTTGTCCAGCTCCGTCTTGCGTTGTTGTTGTATTCGCTTGTATTTAATGTTTTGACATCTCTTGCGGCTGCGTTTCTGCAGCCATTGTGTTCACGCAGTAAGAAGGAAGCGAAGCCAGAAACACTCACACACTGAAACTGCGCACTGAAAATAGCGCTTGACGTTTCACACCGATACACAAAACAAGCAACGAAACTTCAAAACAAATAAAAGTGTTACTTTGGGATCCTGGATCGGAGAGTTTTTCCGGATTACCAATGGAAATCGACATCAAGGTGTGAAAATAATCAAAGAGGCTCAGCTGCATTTTTTATATATCAATAAAAAAAAGTTCATGTCATATGAAGCAAAATGTTATTTGAAGTGGTAAATAATTTAATTAGGATTCTGCAGCAATAGTTATTGACATCATGGATACGGGAAATACATGAAAATGCATGGAAAATTAAAGAAATTGTCCGATGACATACTACTTCTCTACTCAGGAACATTAGAAGATGCAATAAAGCAACGACAAGAAACAAAGAAAGACAAGAAAAAGAAACGTCAAAAACCATCCAAGATAACTGGACAATCCTCAACCCAAAATTTTGCGGGTTGAGATTTTTAAAGTATTTCTATTTCATCTGCTTTTATGCACTTATTTGCGTCTTAGCAAAACCGTCTGGGTGTAATACAACACTTTTTATTCAGAATATATTCAGAAGCTATATTCTCTAAAAATGTTTTATTCTTTCATACATATTTAGAGCTGTTGTTATGTCGATTTCCAGTGGTACACAAAAGCACTTTTAAAAATGCTTTTTTGCTGGAAAAGTGGAAATACGTTCCATGTAGGCAGATTCAGATTCATATTCAAGATTTATAGTTATACCACAGAGGAGCTATAACAAGAGGCCAAACCACACGCTTTCCACAGCATCTGTTCTCAAACTGACTTCACAAAACCACTTTATTTTCGGATTTCAAAACCAGTTTGAAATCCGAAACTAATGTCGATTTCCTTTGCAAAAACAAAAGCACTCTAAAAAAGTGCTTTTTTATCGTGCTCACTGGAACAGAAAAGACAAAATTCTTTTTTTTATCACTGCATGTGTGCTATTTTTGACAGCCAACTGTTGCAATTGTTCTGCAATTTATATAGAAAGAATTTTTTCGAAACTTTATTAATAAATGCACTAGGAAGAAACTTCCTCATCCGAATAATTGTACACAACACTTTGAACAAAATTATTCACAGAATGCCTTTCGTTTTGTGTAAGGAAAATCAGAATTTCAAACACTTCTTCGTTGGAATCAGAACTAGATGACGACTCATAAATATTTTGATAATTTCAGCTAAAATTGAGCGATCCATTTTCACAAAATAGTTTATTGTTTATTTTTATTATCTCTATTTCACAGTCCTTTAACCAAAAATGCAAAATAATCAAACTGCAAACTGGTAAACGTCAAATGTTTTGTGTTGGTGTACGTGAAAGTGCGTGTAAATCTTGCCTCTGAATCGAGATTCGTAAAAGTGCTTTTTCGGGGCAAAAAAAAAGTGATCTAGTGCCTCAATGTAACATATTTCGAGCAAAAAAGCACTTTTAAAAGTGCTTTTGTGTACCACTGGAAATCGACATAAAGTGGGTTTAGTAATTTCACTGACACAACTTTATATTCGGCTGAATACGTGTATCACAGATGGATCTCGTGTTACAAAATCAACAATGTAAACAAATGGAAGTTCCGTGGAATGGTTTTCCCCCTTGTTCTTTATTCCTCTAAGGTGTAATTGTTTGTCAAATTGTGTCAAAACTTATCAATGAAAATGATTGGGACTGGAACCATTAGTTTACACACCACCTGCCTGTCGTTTTGGAACTAAAAGCTGGGGCACAAAATGAATAGTTGTTTTGACAGCCCATACAGAAGAAATGGTGTCGGATTAAACAATTTTAATAAAATATAAAATCAAACAAAAGTGATTAAATTATATGCGCATTACCATCTTTAAATGTTAAAGGTTGAATAAAAAAGTGCACGCGAGTGATTTGTACCTTTCAAAAGTATTTAATTTGCTTTTGATTAAGAAAATGCCATTTTTGTATGGAGACAAATTTAAACAAAGTTCTACGTAGATATTGTTGAGGGGATGATAAATTTTGTATAACTTAAATTTTCATTGAATTGTGAGTGGCCTTTGATATTTTATTTTTTTAAACTAACGCATATCGATACCCGTGGCGTGATGGTTAGCATGTCCACCTGCTAATCCAGAGGTTCGAGGTTCGAATCCCAGCAGAGGCAAAAATATTTTTTGACTTTCGCGAGGAATTGGCGATCCTCCGTTAGTAAATTCATTGCCATGAAAAGCACTTTCTCAAAAAGCCGTTTGGAACCGGCAGAAAATTGTAGGTCCCCTCCATTCCCTCTCAAGGCATGGTTGTGAGAAATGCGCTAGGCCCAGAGGCCTATTATTTTAACGCATATTCTTAATTAAGAGCTTAATTTATGCTTTTGTGGAAATTTTAATTCATATTTTTCAACTTATAGCTTTGTTGACAATCACAGCTCGTTTTTGCATTTGCTTTTTGAACTTTTCTAGTCAACTTTTTGATTATATTTACTTTAATTTCATATTTTTCTTTACATTTTATTAATAAGAATTTCGTATATTCGAGCAGCAAATCATTCTATTTTTCAACAATTTTGTTGGAAAAGTGGTAATTTCCATACAAAATGTCACTTGTTGTGCCCCTGCTTAGTTCTACTTTTGGCCGCCCCGCTTCGTGATGGCCAGTCCCAATATTTAGAGGTGGAATGTATGTATGTGAAATGGAAATGTACTAGATTACCGAAACAAACAAATGCTGTATGGCACCACCTACCCAACTATATCCACAATCCACATTGAAATCGGAACGGTACACAATTTTCGTTCTGTGTAAAGTTAAGTTGGTCGTGTTTGTTCTGTCAGCAAAATAATTTAACTATCGTAAGAAATTTTAATTAAGTGATAAAAAAAAGATTGAAATCAGAAATAGTTAATGCACCTTATTTCCCGCTCAAAGTGAATAATTTAAGTGAAAAAACAGTCATATTCTCAGGGAAAAAAGTCATCAGTTTTCAATAGCTTGCATTTGTTGTTTTTTCCCCCATCTCGATAATTTTTGTGGAAAGGGACTACTCGATCTACTTTTACAGTTAGAAGAACCAATAGACAGAGCAAGTAGAAATTTCTTCATTTTAATTTTCCAATTAATTCGCTTTTAAACTGAATTTTGTGTGTTCAAAGTTTTTAAAGCCCAAAATGCTGAAAAACAAGCAACAATACCGGGGTGTGTTTTGAAAAGTTTTCGACAAAAAAAAAAACCAAAGAAAAAAAACCCAAAAAAACATTCAGTGCAAGCCAAATTATTTTCTCAGAGAGAAAGAGCCAGAACACCAAGGACCAGACACGACAGAGAACATGAACAATTTAAGAAATGGGCAAAGCCTTTCGTAGAATTTTCCGTTTAGTTTCTTGTTTTTCATGTTTTAGCAAAATACACTAATGTTTTATCATGTTGAATTGACAAAGTGGATGTTTTCTTTGAAAATAAAGTGTGGAAAGGGACGCAATTTGTTTAAATAAACAACAATCTCTTCCAAGTTAGTGAATACCTTCTTACAAAAGTTCTTTCTGAATTGTATTTCATGTTTCCCAGATGTTTCTTGATTAAGTAGCAAACCCCGTGAAAGGGGCTTCTTAAAAATAATTGTCAAAAAATTACAAAAAAGAAAGGGTTGAGGAATACTTTTTTTTTAAACAAAAATTATAATTCAAGGACAGTTGAAGCAAAGTAAATCCCAACATGGAAGACAAAAACTGCCAAGAAACCAAAGTAATATATCATATTGACGACGAGACAACACCGTATCTGGTAAAAATTGCTCTGCCCTCGTCGCAGGTTACACTAAAAGATTTTAAAATGGTACTGAACAAGCAAAGCAACAGCTATAAGTATTTCTTCAAGTCCATGGATGCGGATTTTGGGTGAGTTGAGATTTGTTCGGTGTATCAGATAAAAGCAGTTTTTAATTGAGTTTCAATTTGCATTTAAATTAGCGTTGTCAAAGAGGAAATCGCAGATGATTCTACTATATTGCCTTGTTTCAATGGGCGTGTTGTATCATGGGTTAGTTTTATTTATTTCTTGTCTCCATATCTCTTTAAAAGTTCTATATTAAAATTGAAGCTTGTATCGGCGGACGGTTCAAACCAATCTGATAACTGCTCTGAGGTTCCAACGAGCGAAATCGACAGTCGCACATGTACTAATCCTCGGAACCAGCAAAAGATTATAACCTCTGTTGGCCAAGGAATGATTGGCGGTGTTAATGTTGGAGTTGGAAATATACAGACCACAGGTGGTAGTATGGTTGGTGGTCTAATGGGTGTCGGTATGGGAGTAGGTGGTGTTGGAGTGCCCAATCAAATGATGCCACCTCTAACCTATCAATCAGCTTCAGTTCTTTCAAGCGATTTGGATTCAACAAGCCTCTTTGGAACTGAAAGCGAGCTCACATTGGATCGTGATATGACAGAATGTAGCAGCATACAGAGGCTGCAGGTACGAAAGAAACCTCAAAGGCGTAAAAAAAGAGCGCCTAGCATGTCCCGAACGTCTAGCTACAGTTCAATCACAGACTCCACCATGTCATTAAACATAATTACGGTCTCCATCAACATGGAAGCAGTTAATTTTCTTGGAATTTCCATTGTCGGGCAATCCAATCGTGGAGGAGACGGGGGTAGGCAAACTAATCAATCTGCTTTCATCGTAACCGCAAATTTTTATTTTTATTCGGATCGGTTACGATGACCCATTTATCCTCATTTATTTAATGACTTTTGTTTCAGGAATTTATGTTGGAAGTATTATGAAAGGCGGTGCCGTTGCATTAGATGGACGTATTGAACCAGGTGATATGATCTTACAGGTAAATTGAGCTCAAACTACCTGAGAGGTTTTTTTATGTTCACTACACCCGTCGTAATATTTTCGCACTACGAATGCCAAATCAAATGGGCTGATGTTTTAGTGATGTTTTGCAACAGATATTTAGAACTTGTTAATAACTTTATCAACAGTGACAAATTTCGTAGCAAAACTTTCATTACAAAGTCGTAAATTGTTACGACGCGACGTGCCATGTGATAAGGTCCATTGTTCCGAGTAGAGAGTAGTTAACTGAGACTGCGTGAACTGACAACATTTAGAACTGTACGTATACAGATATATTTCGTGTTACGTGTTGCTGAAAAAAAAAAAAAATAGTGCGTGGAGTCCCTCCGCGCGGAAGAAGTGAAGCTTTAAACTTCCACCGAAGAACACATTTCACTACAATTAAATCTGGCCTGGCTGAATGACTCGGAATTGATACAACTGTTGTATCAACAAATTGCGAGCAGTGTCGAAAAGAATGCAATCGATAATCTGCGTTAAACGTTTGACGCAACGTTGTTGGAAGTCCCATAGGAAGTTTCACTTCGAAAAAGAAAATGTTATTACATTTCAGTTCACTGTTTTTAACTTACCTTAAGTAGAAGAACTTCTCATTTCACATTTTAATTAACTTTTTGTAACGGAACTAAAAGAGAAAAACTTCTTATAAATTTAATTTAATTGATTCCTTTAGGTAAATGATGTTAATTTTGAAAACATGACTAATGATGAAGCTGTGCGAGTTTTGAGAGAAGTTGTTCAAAAGCCCGGCCCAATCAAACTGGTTGTCGCTAAATGTTGGGATCCAAATCCAAAAGGTTTGTTTTGTTTTTTGTCTTGTAAATTTGTACAACTTCAAACTTTTCTTGTTTTTTCAATTTAGGATATTTTACTATTCCACGAACTGAACCTGTCCGCCCGATCGATCCTGGTGCCTGGGTCGCTCACACACAGGCCCTTGCTTCACATGATAGTATTATACCCGATATATCAGAGCCAATCAAAGAACGCCTGGACCAAAATAATCTGGAGGATGTTGTCAAAGCTATGACAAAGCCAGACAGTGGTCTTGAGATACGTGATAGAATGTGGCTTAAAATTACTATTCCAAATGCATTTATTGGTAAGTTGTATATAAACCACCACACGATCTTTTTTTTTCTAATTTAAATACACCAAAACCATAAAAACAGGTGCCGATGCTGTAAACTGGGTTTTGGAGAATGTAGAAGATGTACAAGACAGGCGAGAAGCTAGACGTATAGTATCATCAATGTTGCGCAACAACCTAATAAAGCATACCGTCAACAAACTGACATTTTCTGAACAATGCTATTACGTGCTAAGTGATGGCAAAAAACAAAATTGTAAGCATACTCCAAATGAATATCGAGAAATATTAACAGCATTTTTTCAATTAGGTCGTTCTACTGTCAGCCTTGGTGATACAGAAAGTATTACTAGCGACATTGCCCCGCTGCCCAATCCTCCTATATACATGCCATATTCTGGTTAGTTGAAGTTTTTTACTATTTTTGTTTGTCCCTACTGTCCCTTTTGTTTTTGTTAATCGAAAATTGTCTTTGTTTGTTTTTTTTTTTTATTCAGCAACCTACAATCCAAGCCATGGATATCAACCAATCCAATATGGACTTACTGAACGTCATATTTCATCAGGTATTGGTATTGATAGTCACTCTGCAATGAACGTCTATGTGTGTTAATTTTTTCTTCTTTTATCTTTTTAGGATCAAGTAGTTCAGATGTTCTAACGAGTAAAGATATTTCAGCATCACAAAGTGACATTACATCAATAATCCATCAAACAAACCAAAGTAAGTACTAAATTTCATGTTTTTCGAGAGACATTAGCTGCATATCCCACTGCCATATCAAAGTCCTGATCCTTTTATTGAGAAAATTTGCCATTTCCCTTGAATTTTGATGAGCAAAGTTCTTCACAGTCAAAAAGAATATTAAAAGAAACTTTAAGACCAACATTGTCGTTCATACAACTGAAATGTACGCCATTTCCGAAACACTTTTGGTTTTTATAATTTGTCGATCTTTCTACCAAATGAATATGAGAATAATCTCTGAACATATAACGAACGGAGCAGTTAATTAACTCTTCATCGTGTTGCTCTTTTATTGGATGTTTTAAATTGTGATGCTATTTTGATTGATCATGGATTTTGCCGTGATAAGCCGAGTTCACAGTGTACAATTAGCTGGACAGACTTTGTTTGATGGAAATGGGATGGTCGGATGTAGTTTGCGTTAACACTTACCATGCTTGTCGTCCAACTTTATGTCACATATTCTTCCACTACGTTCAACTTCTAGATTTTCAAAAATATTTGAAAGCCATCCAACAAGTTCGTCAAGCGGTCGTCTGTCCAACTAATTGTACAGTGCGAACTCGGCTATTGACTTTAATTCAACAAGTTTTGAATAATAACATGGCAAAGTACCCGTTTGGAACGTAGCGCAGAGCCTGTTTGAAAGAATATTTCGAAACGAAAACCTCCGAATCGTACAAAATCTGAATTTTCCTCTCCGAACGAGTACCTCGTTAGGCCCGAATGACTTATTCTTCATTTCTTTCCTTAAGATAACAGAGAAAATCTTTTAGCTTTTTCAAGTGTAGCCCAGATCTAACTCCATTTTAGAAACTTAAGAGAAGAGAGACATAACTAGGGTTGCAACATTGATGTTGGCAAACATCGAATGTCTCCGACAAACATCGATGTCAAAAAAACATTGGTCATAACAACGATACATCGATGTTTTTCCGATGTTTAACTATGTTGTCAATAACGAACAAAATTGGCTTTATTTTCGTGTATTGTAGCTAAATATTCCAAACTCAAAAGACCCTAAAAAGCAAAACGTTTATTTGAATGTTATTAATAGACGAGCTTTATTGGGAATTTTTATATTCACTTCACTTAGGAGCTCAATGAAACGCTGTACTCACTTATATAACTTTATTTCATAAGCTCCATTTACCAGCCATCCCTGTTACCATCATCTTCTGCAAGAGACTTACACCTCTGTTCTGATTTTCGTTCGGGTACCATATCCTCCCGTTTTAGAATATTTGCGGTTCTCAATTCCGAATCCGTACGTTTTCAATTCGCTTATCATTTTGTTAGCGGAATTAAATCCGGTTAATGAATTCTGTAGAACATTATTTATTGCTAGAAATGAAAAATAATAAACTTATATTAGCACTAACATGCAATAAAGCTGTAGGGCTATTCCAGAAAGCGCGGCTGATCGCTTTTGGTGGCGGAAATGAATTTTCGTATTCTCAAAAGCGAATCGCTTTTAATTTTTGTTTTTCATGGAAAGCGAAAGCGCTTTCCAAACGTCATCCTTTTTTTTCGTAGAAACTATACCTTTTTGACATAATTCATTTCGTTTTCAAAAGCGATAGTTGTAGTGTCGAATTGCAAGTGGATTGATAGAAAAATGTTAAAATAATGAAAAAATTAACTATCATCAATTCAATTTTTTCTTTTTTATTTTGTTAAATGAGTCAAAAACACACTACAACACAACAATTTTTTATGCTTGAACCCTCCGCTAGAAACGAAGAGTAGCAGCGACCAAAGGTTTGAAATGCCACTTTGTTCCATCTAAACTTTGTTCCATTTGCAAAAGCAAAACTCTTATTTTGAAATTAGAAATAACTTTACAGACGTATAGAAAATATTTTTGAAGTAATAAATAAACAAAAATGATTCAAATTTACATCGAGTTGAGAAGAACTAATTCTGATTAGCTTTCTTTGAATTGGCTGAAACAGCTGATACCTAGGGAAAACTTGGAATTCTAATTGGAAAAACTTGGAAATAGATGACATTTGCGTGGATGGATAAGACTTCCAAATGGAAATATTGGAAGTTTAATTTCCAACCATGTTCGCTTTTCAGAATAACCTAAAGCGAAGCGTTTCGCAAATCGCAATTGAGTTATCGCTTTAAATACGATCCGCCGCGCTTTCTGGAATAGCCCTACTGTAAACAGTTCCAATAAACAGAAAAATTTAATTTCCAACACGTTTTTGTGACAAAAAATCAGTAGTGAATCCGTTCGGAAATAAGAACACACTTTTTAAATCGGAACGGATTCAATTTCGGTTTCCGTTTTGAATCCGTACGAAAATCAGAACAGCCATGTTATTTTTGTTTGACTTATCGTTGTTCACTTTAGAGTTGTTTTTTTCCCATGTGCGATGTTTTGCGATGTTTTGCTGAAGTGAATACAGATTCCCAATGAAACTCCGCTAATATTACAAATATTTAAATTATTTGTTAAAATCCAAGAATCTTGAGGTCGAATGTAATGTAATGGTTGCCCCAGTTTCCGAGAACAAATGCCCACTTGGGACAAACGTGGCAAGGATAAACGATGGGAAGATATAGCATTAGAATTTGTACATGCTTTGGAAAAAGAGATTTCATATGATCTTCTTTGAATACTCTTAACTTTGACAGCTCGCAAGTCGCAACTCAAACGAAGCATAAATGAAGTATTTTGCATTCCTTTATTTCTGCCGTCAATTGAATTTAAGAATTTATGAGTTTATGACGGGTAAAGGAAAGACAATAGACAAACTAACCTCATTACTTATCTATGTCGCACTGTCCCGCCTCCCACGACAAAGCAGGAAAGGAATAGTGCACTCATTTAAGAATTAAACTACAATTGTCACGAATTATGTCTTACGTGTGCGTGAATAAATCCTTGAGCCGATTCTTACAAAAATGTTTTTCAGTGAACGAGTTGCCCTTTTCTTAGATATACCTACTAACTTACAAAAGATCTACAGGCTCTTGACATTGCTGTTTCTCGTTTGTGGGTAGATTTTTGTTGCAATTCAGTGATCCAAAAATGTTTTTGTTCGAGGAAATGAATGTGCGATGTCGATGTTTTTGTCGATGTTTTTTAGTTTTGTTTTCGATGTATCGGCGACGTATCGGTTTTCAAAACATCGATGTTTATGACCGAAACATCGATGTTTTGAAAACATCGTTTACATCCCTAGACATAACTCCCCATACGGAATGTATACTTTGAAAGCCGAATGAGACTCAATGAATGTGTCACATGATGTATTTTTGGTTTTTAATTTAATGCATTAAACAAGAGTGAATTTACCAGAGCTACTCTTTAATCGAGGAGCAATCAATGCAGGAAAAGCTATTACTCAACAGAAAATCATATGAACCATACGAGTGCTTGATGTACAATCGCGGTGTAGATTCTTCCTTCAGCTTAGGGGACAACTTGGTTTTTACTACCATCTAGTATATCTTTGATATAAGAAATAAATAAATAAATAGGGTGGCGCAACAGAGCGAAGAGCCCCTGGGCCTAGCGCATTTCTCACAACCATGCCTTGTAAGGGAATGGAGGGGACCTACAATTTTTCGCCTGTTCCGGACGGCTAATTGAGAATGCGCTTTTCATGGCAATGAGTTTACTAACGGAGGACTTGCCAATTCCTCGCGAAAGGCGATACCCGTGGAAAAACATTTTTGCATTTTGCCTCTGCTGGGATTCGAACCTCGAACCTCTGGGTTAGCAGGTGGACATGCTAACAATCACGCCACGGGTACCACATATCTTTGATATGGGCCACCATATTAATTCTCGTTATTGTCGATTGAATGCTTTTTTGATGTCAACCAGCATAACATGCCAATCCTATAAAGAATGGCTATGTTTTTCCGTTAGTATCCTTACACTTTGAATTGAATCTGTTGTCGACCAACCCGCGACAAACCTCCTTTATTATTTTCTGATCTTCAAAGTGTAGGAGATAAGCTTGATTGAACGTTATTTATCACAATCATCGAGTCTCCCTTTCCTTTGTATATTGGTAGAAGACAACTTACTCTCCCTTGCTGAGGCAGACTATCACCATTTATAAGCTTGGAGCAAGCTTGTTCTATTTTTATTTTATGTTATTTTTCCAGAAAAAAAACTGTTTATTTCTCTAGCTTTCTTCTCCATCTTTGAGTGGCCATTTTGAAGATGGTTGCCCCTCATGCTTGTTGTTTTGCCATATTTCTTGAATTACTTGGTTTGCATCAGCCGCTGCGCTGGGCAGAAATATCTCCCATCCCCCGATACCGTCCGTGCTCATGACATTAGTTAAGAGACGCTTTGGCGAAGCTTCGATATCCCCTCTTTATTATCACCTTTCACTGCTTTGGCTTCATCATTCCATCACCATGTTTCTTAAGCTTGTTGGTAGGTTATTTGGAATAATTTGGTTCTCTTATGGCAAGTGTTTGTACTGTGTCTTGTACTGTTCTGTCTGCATTTTGGACTTTGTTGATAACTTTGAAGGTCGGAAATGAATTGCTCGCCATTTCCCCTTTTTCCAAATTATACCGCTTGATCCTACTAATATCCCTTTTTTGTTTGGTTCCTCCACTGCCTCAATAAAAACTTCTGTCAGCTAGTCGACAGCATCATCCAGTGTCACCACACAGTTAATATGGGTTCATTTAATCGCTCATTTTTGTTTTTACAAAGATCTAGCTAAAATTTAAAATGCGATTCAATTTTTTTTTCTTGCAGTGACTATAACGAATGGTTCTAATAAATCATCAGGATCTTCCAACCGCGGGAATACTGAACAAGATGTTTCGGGTACTCAATACTAAAAAGTTTTATTTTTCTTTTGTTTTGTGCTTTATCTCCTTTCCTTTTATTTCTTTTTTTAAATTATTTTGTGACCATTTTATTTCACGCACTATTTGCTTCTAATTTCTTTCCTCTCTTGTCTTATTCATTCCTTGTTTTTCTTCCTTTTGGTTTTTTTTTGTTTTACGGGCTAGGCAAGAAATTCTGACCACAGCAAGACCTTTTTTAGAATTGTACTTTAAAAATTCTGTTTTTCGTTTTACAAAACTTTTGCCATCATTTTTTGCAAGAAAACTTTGCAAATTATGGAACTAACAACTTCGAACGGGTAAATTAATAAATACAAATAAGTATTCCTCGACGATAAAAACAATTTTGGCTGAGATACACATGAACCTGTCATATACAGAGATGTGTCCAAATATTTATTAATTTAAATATGATCCAGTCATTCCATTTCATTGCGTTAACCGTTTTTAGAAGTCGTTTTTGACGACCAAGCTCTTTATTGAATATTCTGGAACAAAAAACTTGTGCACTTTTTTCAATAGAGATTTAGAAGAGTCGTGCTGATTAGCATAATGTTTCATTCCAAACAGATTATATCTTCTGCCACCGGTTTAAAGATTAAAATTATGCTGAAATGTGTAATTTTTCTTTATAAAAATGTAGCAGCAGTCAGAAACTTAAACGTTTGTAATGAGAAACGTAAAACTTAAGCTTTTCTGATCATTAATTTTCTACACAACACGTCGAATGATCCCTATTCACACTTTTGAAATCAATTATTGAGAAAAAGAGTTGTGCCCCTGTTCTGTAACTATCGCTTCGATAAAAGCAGGCGATAAACGGTGGAAAATGGAACGAAATTCTATGAATTTAGTAGGGCTTCGTTCCATTTTCCACCGTTTATCGACTGCTTTTATCGAGGTGACAGTTACAGAACAGGGGCACTGATTCCTGAGTTGAAGTTCGCCAAAGCTTGTAGAATTGACTGCGCTAAAAGCTGTACTCTTTTATTCGATCTGAAACTCTTATCGCTTATTGGGATAATCTTTTTGAATTTGTGCCTCAATTGTTTTAATGTAACGTTGCCACAAGAAGAACGCTTTATTGATAAGTATTCTTAAGTAAATAGTGAAGGTGATATTGAATTTGTGTTTTTAAAAAGTTGTAGTTAGACGCGTGGTACTGAGCCTAACAAGACAAGTTAATTTAAATTTGCTTTCATTTAAAAATAATTGTTTCGACAAAAACAGAATTTCGAAAGGTAATATTTGGGCAACAGAATTTCAATTTGCTTTCCCGTTTTTCACTTCACTGCCATTAAACATTTTTTAATTTTTTTTTCAGTATTTAATTACGTGTTGTGAGTTATGAAATGAACAAGCCTACATGGGAAAAAGAATATAATATACAATTTTATAATGAAAATATCAAATCAAAATGAACATGTGCAGGATGTGTACGTATTTACATTTTTATATATAACTAATAATTTCAACTCACCTAACTTAAGTTTATCAAAAAAAGAAAAAAAGGGAATAGCCTTTTGTAATACAAACAAATTCCTCTTCTATATATATATATATATAATTTTTTTTTGTTTTGTTCAAATTTTCTTCATGAATAACTGAAGGGATTGAAAGTGAACCGTTAACTATGAAATATTTATTAATTACTTCAACCTTATATTCAAAACGTATGATTTTTCGTTTCGTATGTATAAAATATTGCCGCGATAGCGATTGGTATAGACTTGTAATTGAAAACCGTTCAATATTTACACGTACATTATTACCTGATTTATGAAGTCTAGCAGTTACTGGAGTTGAAGTTATGTTTTCATAAGAAAGTTCAAAGCTTCTCCTTTTTGATTTTCTTAGTTTTTTTGCTATAGGCTGCGAGCCCGTCTGGGTATCCTTGCCAGTTACCATTACTTTTCGCATTGTTAAAAAGTCTCCTTAGTTTTTTTTTTGTTGAACTTATGGAGCAGCTTGATTCATAAGCATCAATAATATCCCATTTGAGCTCGCCCAATACATTGTCAAGTTCGAAATGAATAATTGGTAGATGCCATATTTCCTATTTTATGAGATTTTTCCTATCACAAGGTACTTCGTAACAATTCCCGACAGCAAGATTCATGCCAAAAATGAAGCATCGTAGTTCATAGACAATGTTCTTAAAACTGTTGGAAAACATCATAGATCCCATTTGGTTTTAAGGGTTTCTTCTAAAAGGTTTCTAATAACAATCTGATAAGGAAGCCTCAACTGAACCGTACTAGTTTTTGATTGGATTTCTTCAGCTAATTTAACCGAATCACTCCTGTCCTATTTTTAGGTATAAAAGCTGGAGTTTTCTCGGTATAATAGATTTCTTGATATTTTTCTGTAATAAATTTAAAAAAACACTCACCAATTTAGTTTGTATCTATGTTAGCCAAGACGCTGTTATGTGCGTTTGGGTTACACTTGTTAAGGTAGTAACCCACCGGTTCCTTACCCCGTAAGAGGTATTTTGAGTTAATCTCCAATGAAGTAGGATGCAATACAATACTAACGATCTGGTTTTGTCCTCGATATTTGTCGAGGGCTGAGTCGGCGCCAGAACCCTCGATTCTCGTTCTTTATGGAAGAGATTGAGCTTTTTTCCTATATTACTTTAGTATTTATAGGTAATTTGTTCTTCAAAGTACGTTAATTCTATTACAAAAATGAACATCGATTTAATGAAATAAAAATTCCCAAAATCTCGTAAAGTAAGTATTTATTGCTTGCAAGTTTCAATTTAGTTCTTAAACTAATGAAGTAGTTAAAGGTGCAGGTTCCTGTATCAAAGCTAGTCCAAGACACATATATAGACAGCAGCAAATAATGAAGTATATATGTGCAATGCAATAATTTTAAATGACTATCAATTCAGAAGCAAAATGGCTTGTCTCAACATCTAGAGTTTTTCAGAAAAACAATTTGATATTTTGATAAGCGACTTTGCTCCTGAGGGGACGATGTGTATTTTTAATAAGTCAAAAAATGTACACATAATGATGCTTTTAGTACGTATTAATGATAGGTTTTGCAAAATATGATATTATAAAAGTGCCAAAAGTGAATTAATAGTATCTACCTATATAAAGAATTGAGTTTTGAGACAATAAGCAAGCGCTAATGAAACCTAGAGGAACCCATTGAGGCGGTGAGTGTTTAGTCAAATATTAAAAAAAATATCATCATCCCCACCTACCTACCTAATGAGTGATTTTTTAAGAGCTATCGAAAATTAAAGAAAAACACATAAAATTCAGAAGATGCATGAAACCTGTTTGCCAGGACCCTATAAAATCTATAAGCACAATCACTTTCACAGACTTCTTATCAACTAATATAATGAGAAGTTGTAAATTACCATCCACCTTCCAAAAAAGAACTTTGCAGAGTTGGGTATTCAGCTCTGCGATCTGTTTTTGATGAGACCATGTCGTTGTCTTGCACACTGCTTCTGTGTAAAAATAGTGATGGTGTGCGGCTTGTGTATAATGTAAAAATGCCTTAGTATAATATACGGATTCTTTCAAACCTTAGCTCCGTTTTCCACCCCATTCTCATCTCATGAACGAAAAGTTCGATCGTATTGCAGGATACGGCTGTTAGTTCGTAGCTTTACCTTAGGACCGGATAAGTATTGAAAGAATTTTTCACTATTTCACTTTCAATTCCTTTTTGCTGACGGTCATATATAAAATGTTTTATTAAACGTCAAATGTAATAATATAATCACCATATTTTGTGAAACTTACGCATTGGTGTGAAATGATATATCTAATCCAAAATTTTCAAAATTCATTTTTTTGCTTCGAAAGAACTCGTATTGAACTTTTTTGTTAAAACTCTTCTTTTTTTTTTCATTTAATTGTGCGTAAACACCATTTTACTTTATGTCATAATCAGAAATGCTTAAAATCAAACGTAATTTCATCTTAAATCTAGCATAATAACTTAAAAAAGAAACGCATGTATACAGGAATAATAAGAATTTAATTATAAATAAAATATTTATAACAAATTATGGCTAAGCATTTAAAAACGATCAAATGTTTTATTTGGATGAAAGGGAAAGGGGTCATTGTCTTACACATACCGAAGGCATGTGAAAGAAGTGAAAGTAAATAATACAAATCTATTTATTTAACCGAGTCAAACAAAACAAAATAAAGAAATAAAGAACAAAAAAAAAAAAACGACAAATTATTTTCTTAGATATTTAGGAATACAACGATATTAAAACAGTGTATAATGTTTGCTTACATCAGTACATAATGGATTTAATGTAAATGAATAAAATAATTATCTGTAATATATTTTCCTTATTTCAGAACACAAAATACTGTTTTTTTTTTTTTTTAAATAGTTTACTTTTCGTTCAATTGAACAAAAGTCGATTTGAGCAAGTTTCGTGGAGAGGTATGTATTGTATTAACCAATTCAGTTTATTTATTGTTGGTGAAACATATTGGGAAACTTGCGTTGGATCATTATTTTTTATTTTGATTAAGAAGCACAGACTCCATTGTAAGACATCTTGCAACAGTTCCAACAGCTTTAAAGTATGAACATTTTTGTTCTCAAAATCCGACAGAAATCGATGAAGTATTGCAGTTTTTAATGGTTGCAAGACGAAGTATGAACATAGTTATATGCTATCATCAGTAATTGGTTAAAATGTCACAATAAACAGTCATAACTTCGAGAAAGTAGAGGACCTCGATGAAAAAAATCCTCCGAGCAATCTTTGGTCCCGTTCGTGAAAACGATGAGTGAAGAAGAAGATTCAACAACGAACTGTATGAGCTGCACTGCGAAATGAGCATAGCTAGAAGAGTACGTATCACAAGACAACGATGGATGGTACATTTAGAGATTAGAATTTCAAAAGCACTTTGCAAGAGAGTCGAAAAAGAGGAAGACCCTGTGGTGGCGCAATCAAGTGGAAGAGGACTTAAACAGATTGAGGGCAAGGCCGCGTATTGAGAGGCAAAGTCATAAAATTAAACCTTAATTGAAAGCTGGCGACATCGCTCTTCCGCTGAGCTTTCAATTTTGTTTCAATTTTCCGCTCAGTGCTCGGCCTTGCCCAAAGAGTGCAAAACTGGAGGATATTCCTCACCGAATTCAAGAAACACTTTTAATTAATTAAAATATATTCAGATTAGCGGATGATGGGCAAGTTTATATGGAACCTGGTCGTGAGACATACATAGTGTTACTTATATAAAAAATTTTTTTTTAATGCTTAACACTTTATAAATTTCTAAAGTGACGAGAACAGCAATAAAATGAATCATTGAATAAATGCTCAGAGTTTTCAATTATGGAAGCCTGGATTGAATCCAACAAAAGTGTATGAGATCATACACATTGGTTTTCGTTTGAATCTTTAAATAACATTGTGTGAGAAGAATGCTATGGCACATTTTCGAATACAGTTATTACAGGCTCAGTAATTTTATGTAAGAGAGAGACAAAATTCTTCACAGGTGGCGACAGTATTGTGATGATTTTTAGTATTTATTATTTAGTATTTATTTCAATCGAAAACGCTGTACAGTAAGAATAAATTCTTATAATAATACAGGTAGTGTTTTAAGTTACAATTAGTATTAAAGGTCTTTTGAATGAACAGTTTCCTCGGCGCCACTTTCCAACAGCTGCACCTAACTTTACGGAAGTATCCGACGTCACAGTCGAAGAAGTTAGGGAGGCAGTTAAGAACTCCAAAAAAGGCAAAGCGATTGGGAGGAGGGGAGACGAGGTACCATATGAGTTTTGGAAAAATATGGGAGACATCGGGTTAAGATGGCTCACGATTCTCATCTCCAAACTTGTAAGAGGTGACAGTTTGCCTAATCAATGGAGGGAAAGTTTTCTTCTTCCAATGTACAAGGGAAAGGGAGATACCAGAAGCTGTGACAACTATCGTTCGATCAAGTTGATGTCCCACACCATGAAGATCGTTGAGCGGGTTTTGGATAGCCGACTGCGGAAAATAATAAGGCTGTCTGATGACCAATGCGGGTTTGTCGCGGATAAGTCAACTACAGACGCAATCCAAAGCATAAGGATCATTATGGAAAAACACCGAGATGCCTTAGAGGATTTGCATATTGTGTTGGTTGACTTCGAAAAAGCATTCGATCGACAACCACGAGATCTGATATGGGTGGCCCTCAGACACCGAGGAGTTCCTGAAGCCTATGTGCGAATAATTATGGACATGTACGAGGGAGCAGTTACAAAAGTGAGATGCCCAGCTGGAGTCACCGAAGAATTCCAAATAACAGTAGGTGTACATCAGGGAAGTGTCTTGAGTCCACTGCTCTTTATTGCTGTTCTGGATTATTTGCTCGAAGGAAAAGTAACGGACAATAAAGTAAAACAATTATTCTTTGCTGACGATGGAGCCATCATAAGCGAGGATCCTACATCCCTGCAACGAGCACTTGACATTTGGATTGATGTTCTGGAAGGAAATGGGTACGGTATTAGCGCTAAAAAGACTGAATACCTGTGCTGCCCTTTTTCTGATCCAGACAAGCCTATTCCAGACATTTATTTGAATGGAAATGTGCTTCCCAAGTGTGAAAAGTTTAAATATCTGGGATCTATGATCAATAGTGAAGCAACTTGTGATGACGACATCAATCATCGAGTAAGCGTAGGGTGGATGAAGTGGCGAGAAAACTCCGCTATCTTCTGTGATCGAAAAATGCCCCCTAAGTTGAAGGGAAGACTCTACACAGCAGTTGTCCGTCCAGCTCTGACATACGGTTCACAATGCTGGACAATGTACAAAAAGTATGAGAGCAAATTGACGGCAGCCGAAATGAAGATGCTTCGGATGACAGCAGGAGTAACAAAGCTTGATCGAATTAGAAGTACTAAGATCCGTGGAAGCCTTCATGTCAAAATTACCATCTTGGACAAAATTCAGCACGATCGGCTCAGTTGGTATTGTCATGTTCAAAGGAGAGATCCGCAGAACCCCGTCCGAAATACAATATCGTACAACGTTTCAACAAATTCACGACGAAAAAGAAAAGGCAGGCCAAAACACACCTGGTACAAGCAAATGCAAAAACAGCAGCATTTGGTTGGCCTCAGACATGGAACAATCCAAAACCGGGAGGCTTGCCGACGCTTTCTGAGGTCAACGCGGCGTACCCCAGAGGCGGATCACTAGTGTGAAGCGGAAAAGTGGGAGAGTTGTGATCGCTTCAAGATCACTACTCGTAACGCCGGAAATGAAAAAGAAGAAGAAGAAGAAGAAGAGCCACTCTAAGGTTCATATTTGAATCCATAAAAAGCCATCAGAGGAGCAAAGGCTTATTCCTGGTTCAACATTTTTTATATTAAAATATGTTCAAAAGTATTGAAAAACTTCTATTCTTTAACTTAAGAAAAATATCGTCTTCCCTCGACAAACAGAAGGATTAAAACGTAGACCGATGATTGAGTACATGTAGAAGCGAATAACCAATATAACATGGCCCATCGTAATAATTTCGGACTGTGAATGCCAAAAAGGAAGCATCATAGTTCACAGACGCCCTTTGTAGTAAATGCTTCCCTACGAAATTGGTCATTGTTAATTATTATTAACAAATTCTAAATATTTTGCAAATCATTCGTTACAACAATGATTTTAGCAGTCGTTACGAAGGCGTCGGGGCTTGTGATAGGGGTGACTACATTATCCAAGTTTTACTTCCGTACTCCGGCGAGCTTTAGTCTTGTCGCTTTAGTAAGAAATCAATTATTAAAAATTATCTCTCACTTAAGATCTATTGAAATTCTGTTGGATCAACGCTTAGCTGATACCATTTCTAAAAACAATGCAGCCATTAAATTTGCGCCACCACCTGCAACTGCTTACTAATTTTTAAATCGGCAACTCTTCAACTGCAGTTTACTTAAATACATTCCTCTTTCGAAATAAGTATACTATTAAATCCTGTGTTTTTTCTCTTTTGCAGGAAATCATTTGGTTTCATAAAATAGGTAAGTACATGTTGATTAATTTCACCAAAATTTATTTTTTTCTATAGCAATTATATTATATAGTATATAGGGCTATCAAAGCGGAAATCATAAAACAATCTCTCATATTGTGAACATTAAGGTACTGAATAGTTTGCAAAACCCTTAATAATAGAATGAGCAATTTAGTAACCGTTTTTGTTGTAAGAATGTCTCACGGAATAATTGAAAGATGTAGATTTTGTTGAACGAGTAACATTATATTAACGAATTCACAGAATAATAGAGAAGGGGTTTAATGTCGGCTCTGTACTTATCCAACATCGTCGGCTTGGACATAAACCAATGACTAAGCGTAGTCCCAAAGAAAATAGTCTAAAGGTTTTAAAACGTACAAACAAGGTGGAAATCAACAAGCACATTTTTTGAGACAGGCACATTTTTTGAAACAGGCTCATCAAATTTACTCTTCAATAAATCAATTGTAACGTGTGCTGTGTGGCTTGTGGATCCTCTTTAATTCACATATAGCATAAGTCCGTATCTTCCGTTTCGTGCAGAAATGAATCGGTAACCATGGAGCGATTTTCGTCGATGAAATGAAAAAATACAACCCACAAGCATACAAGGTGCGACTTGTTATTTTTTTTTTCTGGATGACATGGTGGTTCATTCAGCACTCGAAAAATAAAGCATATTTTGCTTACTGACGAACCAGTGATGCCAGATGAGATTTTGAAAATCCCCCAAAATCCAAAAAAAATCCCACCATATTTGTACTACAAGGAAAAAAAAACCACCAAAACAGAAGTTAAAAGAAAAAAACTATTTTAACAAAAAATGCGAATCAATACTTACTTCTAATGATTTCAAGCAAGCAAACTATAAATAAGGTCCATATTATGAGTAGCGAATCAAACGTTCGATTGGAAGCGAATGTTTTTGCGAGCTTCTTTTATAGCGGTTTTATGGGTTGTAGAAACAAAAACTTTGTAGAAAACTTTTTTTTCGACGTTTAAGGTATGACAGATAAGAGAATGGACGAAGTTTAATGATAATCATCCAATAAATGACTTTCATTATAATACGGACCTAAGGCTTGCAAAAGAACAAATACCACAAGAAAACAAACACTTTTGAGAGCGAAAGGTTTTCATTAAATTGCTAAACAAATTAAAATCTAACTAAAAATGACAAATAAAATAAATAAAATCAAATCAGACGCTCTCTGTTAGTTTTTAAAAGAAATTGGTAATATTTTCATGTTATATAAATTTACATTTAGTATAACAAAAAAGAGTAATTATTCTGAGTCTGTGAGCAATATAGTCAGACGTCAGCCCAAAAGCGGAGTTCAGACTATCCAATTTGTTTTTCTAATTTGTTGGATGAAAAGTTTGACGGAAAAAACACACAACGTTCACACTCATCAAACAAGTCGCCAAACTTTATTCTGATTTGAATTTGAAACATGAAGGACATAACAGTAGCAGTGCTTATTTGGCATACAATTTTAGAAAAGCAAGAAAAACAAAAGAAAGTGTGTAGGAACTAAAGAGGTGCACCGCCTGAAACCATTGGAAATTCCACTTTCAATGTACCAAGCAAAGAAAAAATAGTCTTTCCGTGCGATATGCACTACTTGAAATTATTTACCAAATGAAATTTCATGCAAGTTTGATGAATAGCGTTCACATTCGTCAAACTTGTTGTCCAACTTGCAAAAATATCAAAAAAATTTGAAATACAGCCAACAAATTTGGCAAGCAGCTTAATGAAGAGTTCACACAGTACAATTAGTTGGACAGACTTTGGCTTGAACGACCAATGCTTGATATGCTCAAACGACCGCTTGAGTAACTTGTTGGATGGTTTTTAGATATTTTTGAAGATCTAGAAGTTGGACGGAGTGGAATAGTATGTGACATAAAGTTGGACGATAAGCTTGATAAGTGTGAACGCAAACTACATCCGACTATCCAACTTCCATCAAACGAAGTCTGTCCAACTAATTGTACAGTGTGAACTCGGTTATTAACAAATATTCTTGACAAACAAGTTGGATAGTCTGAAAATATACATACATAAATAAAAATGAGAAGAGTACATACAGTACAGATCGAAAAAGAATAGGCAATGAACAAAGTCGAAAGATTTCTATGTACATAGAGAAAGTTCACGAATATAATAAAAATTATTTTCCCACCATATAAAAAGTTTTTCAAATATTTTCCCACCATAAGTCCCACCATCAATTTATTCCCACCATTTTGCCCCCCAAACAGGATAAATCCCACCATTTTGGTGGGAAAAACCACCAATCTGGGAACACTGTGACGAACAAATTGACAAATTGAACCAAAGATGAGCTTCGTCACTGGAGTTGATTTTGCGATGAAATTCATCATCGGAGAATTTATATCGCTTCAAATGGTCCATCGGTTTCAATTGTTGAGCCAGCTTGATCTTTTATGGGTGTAGACCATCCTTACGCAAAATAAGCCATAACGTGGTCTGAGCGATGCCAAATTATTCAGAACGCCGCCGTTGTTGTAATAAATACTATAAATTGAGTGCTCGATTTAGTTCTTGTCTTTACATTGAACACCTCTTCACAATTTAAATGAACAGTATCTCCAGTACATGTACCTACTTTTAAAAACAAAAGCAAAACGAAGTTAATTCAATTTTGTTTCAGTTACAATATGAGTATTTGTAGTCAAGTGGTTTAGGAAATCACCGATAGAAACCTTTCTGCTATCTTAATCCTTCACACTTTGATTTATAAAAGTGTGATGATCACATATCCTTTTTTTTTGTGTTTCATAAACTTTAACGCATCCATCCAAAGATTTGATGAAATCAATGCTGTTTCTAGCATTTTGCTCAAGGAGCACTTCCAAAAAAAATTCCCCCTTTTCGTTAGCTTCGAGGACAAAATGCTATGTCATCCAAAAGTGTGTTAGTCTTTTCATCTGCTGAGATGTCTTTATAACTTCGGCTGACTGATATGTAGACTTTGGCCATTGCATTTATTTTCGACCTTTAATATCGCCTTTACTGTAAAAATCCTTTAAGTTATTTTAAGATGAGCAGACATAGCTCTATCTGTCAAACGATAGCTAAACTAACCTGAAAAGAATTAACAGTTTGAGGTACGCGGTAAATGAACTAGTAAATACCCAAACCGAATATTGTTTTGCAACCAATCATAAAGTATGATAACTGCTCCAAACAAAATGCGTACAGTTTGTTTTTTCTATAATTGCATATTAGTTCATAGCATAGATACAAAAGAAAACTTTTGCATAGCAAATAACTACAGACAAGGCCGAAGAAGCCAGGGAGGATCACAGGGGTTTGAACCCTTCCCCGAAATTTTTTTTAAATTCTTCTGTAAATCATACATTTCCGCATCAGTATGAGACTCGTACTAACACTGTGTTACACTGGAAAATAACTTTTGATGCGACTTGGTTGATATGGTTGAGTAGGAACATCATATTAATGATGAAAGCTATTGGTATAGTGCATTAATATGATGTGCTCATTCAACCATACCAATAACCTAAACTATTTCACATCAAAAGTAGTTGCATTTTTTTTTTATTTTGTAGCACAGTTAGGTTAGGTTAGGTTGCATGGGGGGTGCAGTCACAAGGGACAGCACCTCACTCGGATCTCAAGAATCCATTGTGCTCCCCGGGAAAATCAGAGGACGAGGAGATGGGCGGATTGGAGAGGTAGAAGGTTTGGTTGGTATTTGGTTTATTGGGGTAGGGAACCCCCACTGAACCATTTGGAGCCCTGAGTAAATTTCAGGACGTTGCTCAATGGGAGATTAGAGATGTCGCCCAGTTCGTCGAAGAAGTATTCTCCAAGGGTTTTCTTCCGAGTATGGGCCAAACTAGGACACTCACAGAGGAAGTGGAATGATCCTTCCTCTGCCTCCTCATCTTGGCATCCTCTACATAGGTCGGATGTGCTAATGCCCATTCTCATCATGTGGGTGTCCTACGAGTTGTGGCCCGTGAGTATGCCAATCAACAAAGAGAGCCGAGGTCTGCTCAGCTGGAATAGAAATTCTGTTTTTTTCTTGGAAATATCTGGCCAAAGGTTTTTGGAGACGCGGTATGTTTCTAAAGATGACCACCTGTCATTGGCGGTTTTTAGAAAATTTTGTTTGATTCTGTTTTTTTCTTGCTCTAGTGGCTTTAGAATTGAGGTGTTCGTTTCGCTGGATTCGAGTGCTGACCCGATTTTAGCCAGCTTATCCGCCATTTCATTACCGATTATGTCACGATGTCCTGGAACCCAGGTTAAACTAACTATGTTTGTAGCAGGGTTGTTACGGATGTGCAAATTTTGACATCCGCGGATGCGGATGCAGATTTTAGGAAACTAATATCCGCGGATGCGGATGCGGATCTTAGAATTTGCGAAATATATATCATTTTAAATACATAAATGAATGAAAATTTATCAATTTTAAATTTTTTTTATTTAAAAATAAAAATAAAAATGTATTGTACTTCATTGTGTTACTGAATAAGAAAATGGTTTAATAATTAAAATTAAAAAAAGGTGAATTATATTTGATAAATAATAATATTGCAGCCTTCTCAGACTCCAATCTGTTTCTTAATGGATCGTAGATTAAACCAGCTCCACTAAACAGTTGTTCGCTGGGAACACTAGCAGGTGGAGGTGACAAATACCTGCGTGCAATTTTGGAGAGTGTTTTAAGATCTGTTTCATTAGTTTTCCACCAATCGAGGGGATTATTATCCAAATCCAGTCTTTTTTTATTGCGATAAGTAGCTATCTCTCTTCGAAGAAGCATTTCGGGACTTGCGTTGTCAGATTCTGCTTCACCATCATCTTCACTCGATGAATTTAGCATCATCGCCATATCGCTTTTAAAGTAAGTCTTGTCACACAACCCGGAAGTTCCTGGTTCTGAATCTTTTTTCTGTTTTTTTGATTTTTTTGAATTTGGTGACTTCGGGGGAGAGTCAGAGGTTAAAGGAATGTTTGTCATTTAAAAAAAAAAAAATGAAAAAACCGAATAGTTTCTCTTTGCTTTTTAACTGTGTGCAGATAGTAAGTAAAAAAAACTTTGAATCACATCCGCATAAACTCCGCATAAATTGATGCGGATGCGGATGCGGATGCAGATGTTGAAATCAATGCGAATAATCCGCAATTGCGGATGTGGATGCGAATATCTGCAACACCCCTGGTTTGTAGCATAGTTTAATTATTGATTATTTTCATAATTCCTGATAAGATAAGATGATAAGACAAATCGAAAATCTGAGGAAAGTCGAAATGCTTATCGTCGAGTTTGAAAAGCGCTGGCAGATATCCGAGTCCAAGAACTCGACCTTTCTAGGCTCGCAAACCTTTCGACTTTAAGATCCGTATCTATTCATCGGGGTTCTGGTTGGACCACCAAGAGTTTTCTTAGAGTCTCTAGAATACTTCTTCCTTTTGAGACAGCATCGGTAAGAAGAGATTGTCTGGCGTCTTCTTTGTGCTGAGCAGTCAATGCTAGTTATCCTTCCATCCTCTAGATACTGAGGTTTGGACAGGCCTGGGGACTAGCGGACTTTTCACAACCATGCTTAATGAGACTATGGAAGGGACCTACAATTTTCTGCGCACTCCGAACGTATAATCGGGAGTTTGAAGACTTTCCAATTCCTCACGAAAGGCGATACATTTTTGTTTTCGGAGATTCGATCGAGGAACCTCCCGCATAACAGGCAGATAAACTAACCGGTCCTGGTGCAGTACTACTCTGATGAACAGCTGAACCGGCCAGAGCCAAATCCTTCAGCTGTTCATTCCAAACTACGAATTGTTTTGTGAGAAAGAGTCAACGGTACGGTACCTTCTACTCCGCTATTTTTACACATGAGGATGGGGGCTCCGCAATTCGTACTCATGCCGCAGTTGAGAAGACTGCGAGTGGACTGTCGCTTTTACCATCCTTTATAACCTTATATACTTTTCGTTTTTCGTTTCTTGGTTCCGTTTTATTCTATATGGCGAAAGCCTTCCGGCATCTCTCTTTTTTTTTAAATGACCTACTCAGGCCTACCACCACTAAGGTCAAATGTCGATCAAAATATTGCTTATCTCGTCAAACGAAGAGACAAAAAGATCGCGTCTCTCGCGATGTATGTATAGTTTTTTTTGACACAACCGACATACCCGTTCAAATTGCTATATTCTACGCAAATCACTATGTAGATACATACATATAATAGTAATACAAGTTTGTTTGTAAAGTCCTTGATTCTTCTTCCATCTTCAGTTAGTGTAATTTATCTACCTGCGTGTGCACGAAACCTATTGCAATTGAGTTGATTTTAATCTTGGTCTGCTTTCAAGCTGGTTTCCTTGATCTGAAAGTTTTACTTGGCTATAACGTTATTCTTAAACTTTTCTCATGACTGCGCACGGGGAAATAAGATTTGAGTCACGTTGTTAAGTAATTAGTAAGAAAATATGCTTCTATACCAAAGACACTCTGAAATGCAACACTTGTGCAACATTGTGCGTAAAGTTGATATAGTGTATACTGTATAGACTATAGAAAGTTATAAAAGATAGACAGGTGACAGATAAAACTTATCGAACAAGATAGAGTTGACTAGTATGTATTAAGTATTAATGAAACTGCAGCGGCGCGGCGTGGCTCAGCGCCGCGCCGTGCCGACATGCAGATTGCTGCTTCTTATAATCAAACAAAACAAACAAACATAACTTAAACTTATCAATCAAAACAAGTTTTTGTGATGCGATTCACATACAAACATTAGTTTGCATAAAGAGTGCGCCAGCATTCAACCAACAATAATGAACCACCATCAGCCATGAACCGAAGAAAATGGAACATGGACTGGTTGATCCTGCAAATATCACCAATGCCAGAAACAAGTTCTTTTATAATTAGTAAATCAGTCGTTGCTCTTTGAATCAAAAAATCAGGAATCCGTAATCACCCAAACGATGAATAATCCCCCCGAACCTAATAACATCAGAATCAGGAGTAAATTAACTGAAATAATATTAAATGAGAAAAGCACAACAACAACCAAGGAACAAAAACTCTCCCTCAAAAAACTCTCACCAGAAAAAGTCACAAGGTTGCAATACAATCTACAACCCGCTGTGTCAAGTCGCCCATCATCCCAATCAGTTGCGATAAGTTGAAAAAAAAGGAAGCTACTAAGGAAAATAAAACAAACTCCTACCTATGCATGTATAAAGAAAAACTTAGGGAAATCAATTTGGAGGAAGTCGTTGACGCTGCTCTGATACTGTAATTCTTTCAGAAACACACATGAATTACTCTTACCTCGCTTTCCGGGTTAAAAATATGTTTTCCTCCTTTCAATAGCTAAATTGTTTTCCCTTTGATTGCTTTGTAATTTTTCTGAAATTGTTTTCTTTTTTGTGTACTTTTTTTTGAATGGTGTACTGGGCGGTATTTGTTTTCCGTAATTTTTAATTTCCTTTCATATTTTTTTTTTCGCTGTGAGTGGAAGGAAAAATTTCAATCACATTCTTCTTTGGTTAAATTGGTTTGAGAGGACCGCGGAGGTGGATATAGATTCCTGTTTGTCAAATGACACATACATGTTAAAGGTGATTTAAAACAAGTCATTTATTTCGTATTTTTGAATGATTTTGAAATTGGTAGTTAATGTTTGCCCATAATGCCTGGAACTTTCGATGCAAGTCAATCAATGACAAATGTTTTTTAAAATGTACAGCTACAGGCGTGTGCTTTTCTGTTTAACATGGTTTATTCTGCTGATGACAACTCTTTTCACACAAAAAGGTACATTATTATACCTTGTTGTTGGAAATACCTATCCATTATCCAGTATTGAGAGGTCTGATGGGTAACAATAACTTTAATCTTTGTTTAAATTGAAGGCAGATAAAGGAATAGTATTTGTTGCAAGATTGTTTATGTTGGAACAACACATAAAGGGTGTTTTTATAGAAGTTTAAGTGGATAGTTTGCATCCTTATACATGTATTTCAAATGGACGTGTCTATGTGCACCCAAGGTGTAGATAGATGTTCTGACGTTATTGAAGGCACCTTCTATGTCGAAGAAAGCGGCCAGAGTGTATTCTTTGTGATGGAGGGAATATTCTATAGTACGAACCAGGGTGTGTAGGGCCGTTTCTACAGATTTTCCCTTACGGTAGGCGTGTTGTGCTGTAGATAACAGTTTTGGATCTATTGCTATTCGCTGGTTGATATCAATCAGTCGTTCTAAAGTTTTAAGAAAGAAAGATGATAGACTTATTGGTCGGAGATCTTTTGGGTGCCCAGTCTTAGGTATAAACACAACCTTGACCTCTCTCCACTGAGTGGGGATATAAATAGTTGAAGGTGGTACAGCCGATAAGAATCACTTCAAGGACAGGGATAATGATATCTGCTGCCTTTTGAAGTTCGGCTGGAATTATACCATCTGGTCCAGGGGATTTGTATGGGTCGAAGCTGCTAATGGCCAAAAATAGTTTTATCCTTGTAATCAGATTGGGGCTGTTTGTTATTATGCTACCTGATTCTATGGAATCATAGTTGCATAAGTTCTTAGAGCTGCCTTGAAAGTGAGTGTCCAGAAGCAAATTTGCGTTTCTTCGTAGGATTCTGTCCAGCCGTCAAGTGTTTTCAAACTGCTAGGCATGGTTGGACTCTTTGAAAGGATTTTTCTTAATCTAGAAACTCCTGAAATATCTTCTATTTTTCCACAGAAGTTTCGCCAAGAAGTTCTTTTATTTTTCCTCTGTTGATGTTTATATGTTTTGAGGGATTCCTTGTAGGAGTCTCAGTCTATTAAGATTTTGGATTGTTTAGCTCGGTTGAAAAGTTTTCTTCGTTCCTTCTCAGCGGTTCTAGCCCCGAGCTCCACCACAGTGGTTTCTGTTTTCCTCCTTCAACGCCAAGAGACAGAAGATTTTGAACTCAAACGACTGCAATTGGTTCTCTTCGCGGTGTAACACCAACATAAACCACGTACAACGCATTTTTTCACTCATATTACTCAAAATGCGGTGTAGAGCTACAAAAAAGTATCTGGTTCTGTCTGAGAGAATTTTTCAAAAATGCGTCGTAACACCACCTACAACAATTACACCGTGGGTGCACACGTCCATTTAATCAAATACTCAACAGATCTAACTTAAGAAATTGAAAAAGCGCATAGTGATGGTTCGCCAAACCTATGACTTATTCAAACAGTTGTAATTATGTCCTTCTTTCTGTTACAGTTCAGGTTGTTGCTACTATCAAATACCAGAGATTTACGGCCCACGCCTTTGTAATCACGATTTTTATTCATCACCTTATTTCCATTAAGTGTATTGTAACTACATTGGAAGCAAACTCGACCTTCCCTCGACAACTGCTGGAGTGTCGAGACACTGCCAAAATTTTAGGAGTGCAGACCTTTTTTTCTGACTTCTCAAATGAATCGTAATACCCGTGGCGTGATGGTTAGTTGTCCACCTGCTAACCCAGTGGTTCGAGGTTCGAATCCTAGCAGAGTCAAAAATGTTTTTTCACGGGTATCGCCTTTCGCGAGGAATTGGCAAGTCCTCCTTTTGTAAATTACTTGCCATGAAAAGCGCTTTTTCAATATAGCCGTTTGGAACCGGCAGAAAATTGTAGGTCTCCTCCATTCCCTCACAAGGCATGGTTGCGAGAAATGCACTAGGCCCAGGAGCTCCTCGCTCTGTTGCGCCACACTGTGAAATCTTCTTGGCCATCGTTTTCATTTTTTCACATTTTATTCATCAATTTTTTTGTGGAATGAATGTTATAGGAGATTTTTTGAAATTTACATAGTAAAACTTTGTTTCTAGCGTGTAGGTGTTAACTTTCATATTTCCTTTTTTTATTGTTGACAATTTTCTTTCCAACAGAGGAGATTTTGCCTGCTTTTATTTCAGAAAGCCCATTCGTTTTCTTTTCGGAGGAATTAAAATGATCAAAAATCGCTTTTTGTTAGTCTAAACTCTCAAAACCACTAAGCCACTGCTGTTGAACCAGCAGGTACTTATAGGCATATGCAATCATTGTGCATTTTAAAGGTACTCGTTCGTTTGTTGCTTTATCATTGGTGTACGAACTGTCATTCAACTTATTGTCTAGCATTTGTTTTATTTTCGCCATCCTAAAGTCCAAAAGTTATTCATCAATGAAAGAAGGTTCAAACGACAACAGCAACAGCAACAGCAACAGCAAGAGCAACAGCAACGGCATCGGCATCGGCATCACTATCAACCAGAAAGATAAAAGCACTTTTGCCGCCCTATTGTCCTTTGTGCGGTTGTCTATCGCTGCAGACACAAACATACAAAATAGTTGTTGTTGTCTTCGTAGGTATTACGTGTATCATGTTGTAATTGTGGACACTTGAACTGACGTACAGACTTTTCCTCCAATTTGCTCCCTTCGCCAAGTTACGAACAGTTTTTGTTTTTTTCCTTTTTTTTTTGTAATATAAGTATATTTTCAACTCCATGTTGTAACATAAGTGCAACTACTGTTTTCATACCTTGATGCAGACCTTTTTAGTGATTTTAAATGACAATAATAACAGGCCCAGCATCAGCAGGAGCAAAGGCTCCAGGTCCATCCAGCGTACACTGGTTCATTGTTTTTTTTTTAAATAGATAGATCGGGTAACCATAGTATAGTTGATATAACCCAACTGCATGAAAATAGGTGAGATAGGTAGATGGTATGGGAGTTGCAAAAAGGGTTGCTGCTTTGGTTGCCGGAACAGCACTTAGTTGAGGCTTTAATGTTGGTTAAGGGTCAACAAGCTTGGCTAATTTGTTTATGTTGATTCTTTGCATGTGCTATATATAGTATGGGTATGCTTCCAACTTTTGGTGTTTAGCTCGACAAATGGAGCATTTGTGTTTATGGCCACCTGATGTTGATTCATGCTGGTAGATTTGGCGCAAGCAATACAATTTTTTTTGATCTGCCCTCTTTAAAGCCGGTACATATACCGATATAGATATTTGAAAAGGAAAATTAAGGCTCTAAAAATAAAATAGTGAAACAAAGCGAAGAACAATTATCGTCGTTGTTGGTGTTTAGAAAGTTTTTAGACGAGTGCTAATTACACATTCTAACAAACTTGGAGTTACTTTGAGTTGTCGCGGATTCTAAGTGCATATATTCTTTTGTTTTCCAGCTGCTCCCGTTTGCGTTTACACTCCTACACTTTATCTTTATTTGCTAATTATATAAAAATGATATTTAATTAGTAATTTCACATAAATATATAACCTCAAGGGCGGCGTCCATATGAAACTGGGAGGCTGAAAGAAAATTAGATGTCCAGAGCGGGATTCGAACCCACTCGTCCTGCCTATCTACTAAACACTCTACCACTGCACCACGGCCGCCCCTACTCGATATGGAATGCTTAACAAGACTCCGCTTCCCCTGCTTTACGATTCACAAAACGGGCTCAAACCAAAGTTGAGATGTTTTGTCTTTTCTTTTTCATTAACAGCGCTATGAGCATTGCCTGCTCCACGCTAGTAATCCGACTTCTTCCCATAAAAATATGTTTTAAATGGAATAAGGGCTCTGAAAACTACAGGCGAACCTAAAGGTTAAGACCCACAGAGAGCGAACCACGTGCCGAACATGTTAGGAAAAGAGCTCTTCCTCCCTTCTTTGACTTAACTTGATGTTTCTGGGACTCTAACTTACCAGATAGCAGACAAACATACTAACCATTACTTAATGGGCAACCACGTAGAAAAAAGCTGTTTTTCTAAATAAAGAAGGTTTTAGAATATGCTGCTAAATAGGCAACTGGTCAGTTCTTACGGTCGCCCTTTCATACGCGCTATGTTATTTAATAAACATGGCGAATTGCAAACGAAAGTGGATCACAAAAATTGGCTTGTCTCCTCCTCCCTTTTAGGCGCATCTAGGAGTAGATTTAAATTTAATGGAAGCATTGAGTGAGACGCTACCATGCGCCCACCTCCCGCTACACCCCTTATTACAACATATATGTAATCCTTATTGTGGTGTAGAGGCTAAACGCTCTCACTAAAACCACCCAAAAATGCATTCTAATTTCAAATTTACTTGCATTCAATGTTAAAACAAAAAAAAGAAATCTGTAGGTATTTGCATTACACCGCACCAATATTGTGTGTATATCAACACGAACAATTCACAAAATAATAATCAACTCCATTGGATCAAATGCCACTTACCCTAACCACCCCATGCAATGTGCACGCACAATTCCAATCTAATAGTCCGAAAGGATCAACATTCTATCAAAGTTGGTCAACCGAAGGTTGTGTGTGTGTGCAAGCGTGTAACTTTCTAATCAACATTTGGATGTTCTAACCTACAACCTAAAAATCTCACTTGTTGTCCCATTAGCATTGCAATCAACATATAATTGAAGGATTACTAAGAGTTTATGAAAAGTTAGTATGGTGTATGGCAGTGGCTGGCCAGAAGTCAATAAAACTAATTTTATATGCGACATGGTAGATGAAGTGTAACAATATACAAACACCATACCTGGTATTTGGTTAAGCCCTGATTGTGTTTTTATAGTAAAAGGCAACTTTTTTTTATAGTATCTCTGTAGGATATTCATATTTCATACACAGAAAGAACGAAGGGTAGTTTTTGAAACATCATAAAGTCATGGGCACAAAACCACTTCTTCGACAATTTGAGGTATGAGATTGAAGTAAGTGGAAGACTATTAGAAGGTGCCTATGCCTTCAGATTATTCAAAGAATTTTATCATTAATGAAGCGACGTTAATATTTTATTCCAACCCAGAATACCCTTCCGGATGGAGGATGAATAAAATGATTCTTGCGTTTTCCGAGCCCTAAATGTGAGAACCGATTAACAGTGCAAAAGATTGTAAGAAGGTAGATGTGACAGTTTTGCTTGTTAACGAAATTCTGGATCATTTTGATGCATTTTATATTTTTGTTTTGTTTTTGCATCTCAGCGGCACTGAACTTAGAGCAAGCTCATTTGTACACACTTATCTCTTAGGTGGGCATTACAGTACAGGGTGAACCTAGGCCTCAGCCAACATCTTTCTATAACGAATTCGATTTCGGGCGAGCTCTCTCCAGTTTTGCACTTTAAGTCGGTTGAAGTCTTCATCCGCTTGATTGCGCCAGCTAAGACGAGGTCTTCCCCTTCTACGGTTTCCCTGCAATGTGCTTTCGAAAACCCGTCGAGCCGGAGCGTTTGGGTTCATCCGCCCAACCATCGTAGCCTCGCGATGCGTACTCTTCTGTCGCGGTACAGCTCATCCAGCTCGTTGTTGTATCTTCTCCTCCACACATTGTCTTTGCATACGGGACCAAAGATCATACGGAGAGTTTTTCTTTCGATACGACCAAGGGTTTCCTCATCCCCTTTCGATAAGGTCCATGCTTCCGCGCCGTAAAGCAGGACTGGGATGATCAAGGTCTTATACAGGGTTACCTTGGTTTTTCTGGAGAGGGTCTTGTTTCTCAATCGCCTTCTTAACCCAAAGAAGCAACGGTTGGCAAGAGTTATTCTCCGTTTGATCTCCGCACTGATGTTGTTGTCCGTGTCTACAGCGGATCCTAGGTAGACGAAATCCTGTACTACCTTGAATTTATGTCTGTCTATTGTGACACTTTGTCCAATTCGTCGATGTTCTGTGTCCTTGTTTGATGACAACATATACTTCGTTTTGCCCTCATTAACCATCAAATCCATTTTTGCCGCTTCTGTTTCAATACTCGCAAAAGCACCTATGAGATCACGCTTTTTTCTTCCCATTACCACAGACAAGATCTTATAAGCGACGTTAAGGAGGCGAATTTTGAGTGTCTCCCTTTTATAGGATCGGGTATGTTTTCTTCCGACCATATTATGCAGATCAGCTGGTGCATGTTCCATTCCAACTGGTCTCCAGCTGCCTTGAAAAGTTCGGCATCAAGGCCGTCTGCACCTGCTGTCTTATTTGATTCAAGTTTGCATATGGCAAGCTTAACTTGTTCTATAGGTTCCTCCCAACCAGAATACCTTTACCTTGCCCTACATAGGCTTGGTGATAGTGCATGACCATGTATATTATAACTTTTGAAGCTAAATATCTCAGTAATTTGATGTAATAGATGAATTTTGAGGCCAGATTTGCATTCAGCGCACATCAAATTATTGGAAAAGCAATGGCTTGTTTTCGGGTTTGAATTTGCACTTAAAACATAGGCTCGAAAGTAACTAAAATTTGTTTTTTCGATTTTGAAGGCCTCGAAATCGTGATGTGCCAGAGCAATTCTCAGATCGAATTCAGGGGGAAAAAACCTCCTAAAATACATTTATAGTTTGCTTTCTGTGACAAAAACATTGCTGTTGCGTAGTGAATCGAAGACTTTCTTGTAGCCTTTATCAAAGAAAAGAATATAATTCAACTTTCAATGCACCTTTGATAAGTGAAAATTTGGTAATTTTAATAAATGAATTAATAGACCTAGGAGTTTAAGGATGAAACATTTACAAGCTTACAAACAAATCATTCGCTGAAACATTCAAATATCAAATTCAATTATTCAAATTCAAATGGTTTCGGCGGCTGACGCCATCTTTTCAATTCACTCAGAAAGAGACAGATGTGTTTAACAAATGCCAAATTCAAAAATTCAAACTGCAATGGATCGTGAAAGTGAAGTGACGTTTCTTAGAAAATTAATTATTTGCAAAGAAAATTTATTAATTTTCGACTTTAAATTCACAATTTCCATTCGATTGTTTTGTCAAAGTAAGTGTGAAAACAAATTTAGGCAATTTAAAGCCATCGTTTTTAAGTAAAGTCGCGGTTGTGTGTGCAATGGCAGTGTATTTAATTTTTGTTCCTCTCTCCAATCATACGGCAAGGCTTTTATCGAGTTTAAAATTGGAATTCCCAAGCTCTGAATAAAGCAAGTGTTCAATTTAGTTTTCTAAATGTGTGTTGTGATGAAGAAAATAGAAGTTTCTTTTGTTTTAATATCGCTTGTTTCGAATGTGTATGAAGAAAAGAAAATCACATCAAAATGATCGCTATTTATTTCAATGTTTCTTGTTGAAACTTGCATAGTTCTTTTGAAATTTGTGAAAATTTAATCTTCATTTATGTCCAGGCCCCTGTTTCCAGAAAATATTAGAAAAGTGATGTATTTTTAGTCCCTCGCGGGTGTGCATTCGAGGGTTGTATTGGCCCCTGTTTTCAGAAAACATTAGAAAAGTGATGTTTTTTTAGTCCCTCGCGGGTGGAAAGATGGGTGATGTTTTTTTAGTTCCTCGCGAGTGTGAATGATGTGTGATTCTGCTTTTTCCAAAGATGTCAAATCTAAGCTATGAGGTGGCCAATCGACATCGCCAAGACATTTTGGCCAAAACTTACATATCTTAAAGAAACGCACTTTTGGTTTACCCAATACCTACTGTGGAACAAAGTTTGCAATATTTCGCAAAGTATAAAGCGACTAATTTTGTTCCGTGGAGGTATGATACCAATATTCCGAGCGGAAAACAGCTGCCACCAATAATTTTGATTACCCACCCTTTATATTGAAAACAAATAACTAAAAGTTTTGTAGTGGAATGACACGCCAGCGTACGTTAAGTAAAGCTCTTATATCCTGATTCTCTAGTTCAACTTCTTTGAACTATTTTCTGCTTCTGCCTCCTACAAAGAAATATAGTCTTTCTGGATCAACAGTAGTAGTAATAAAAAACCAATAAAATAAATTACACTCATCCGTGTACTTAACTTCCATCTAATGCTGCAGCAAGGTCCCTGCTGGGAGCAATCATAACTTTAGATTGGACCTCTCTTGTGTTAATTTTTCACCCCAATCAAACACAGAACTCAAATACACACGCGGCACAATAATAAAAATAGCTAAGTCTTCTATGGTTCAGCCACTGTTGGCCAAATATGTGTTTTTTTTTTTTTTTTGTAGATTTCCTAATTTGGAAGAATCAATTTTTTTTTGAGATAAGAACTTAGTAAGAAGGAAAGTGCTGGCCAGACACTCAGCTAAAAATATAAATATATAGGTATGTTTCAAACAAAAAGCAGTAACAACCACCTGAAGGAGTTTTATACCTCAAAATCGATTTATTAGATAAAACGAACAGTTACAAGTCGTCCGAATCCCCCTATCGTAAAATTCGACCATATAACCACACAGTTCACTCCTTTGAATCGCGTGTCTCGGAAATAATAAAACACATTTTTCGGCACACACATTCGCATACAATAACGTCCTGTACAAATGTCGAAAAAGATATCCGCGTTAACCCTTTCGCTCGAATCTACCCTCAATCAAGCAATTTATGTGTCAAACCCTTTATCCAATTGGAAATTGGAAAATAATATTGAATTTCATTCGTTTTTATTTCATAATTTCATTGGAAAAATGATTCGCTTCTTGTTTTTTTCAATTCGTGCGTTTTTGGTTTTTTTTGTGTTGTTATCCGGTGACCATTATTTGTGGAGGTAATTTAAATTGTTTTCTATTAGGGCTTAAGCTTGTAACCTCGAGTCAGGGAAAATTCTGTGTGGCTGTTAGGCACCTCAAATGGGCCGGAATGCACCTAAAAGATTTTTCATGAGTCCAAAGCATCTTATGTAGATAAGATGAAATCAAACTATTTTATTTTTATACAGATTTTTGTTTTTATGCTGATGAGAATCTATTGTTTTGGCATTCGATCAATATTTGCTTTCAACATGGATTAAGGGGTTAGGGGTAGTCAGAAGCGTGAAAAAATGCCATTTTTTAATAATTTTTTTTTACTAGTAATGAATTTTTTATTGCAAAAGTAAAAACGTAGTATAATTTCATCATATTTTAACATTACTTCACTAAAATTTCAAAAAAAAAAATACTAACCATTTTACGAGTTATGGCGGTTTTAAGTTGAACAAGTTTTAAAAATGGGTCTTTGCGGTGCCAACTGTAACTAAAAAACCACCTGATAGATTTGAATGAAATTTATACAATTTTTAGAAAACATAAAAAGCTAGTGCTTGATCGAAGCTTTTTTATTTTGCTTCAAAATTAAAAAAATGGCGGCTTCTGGAATTTTTTTTTCTGATTTTTGGGAAAAAATCAACAATTAATTATTTATAAAAAATCAAATTTTGAAGCAAAATAACAAAGCTTCGATTAAGCACTAGTTTTTTATGTTTTCTAGAAACTGTATAAATTTCATTCAAATCTATCGAGCGGTTTTTGAGTTACAGTTGGTTGCCAAGAAACCTTATATTTTATGAACGGCCCCCATGTAAGAATGCTGTCAAGGTCAGAATTCAATGAGTAGTCATACGCAACCGTTTCAGTTCCACACCCAAAGTAGCATTAGGGTTGAGCAGTCAACAAAACAGTTGAAAGGATAAGAAACTTCAGACAAGAGATCGCTTATGAAAGGAAAAGAGTCGGAGTGCACATTAGGGGAAGAGTTTATAACTATAAAACTATATATTATAATACTCTCCCATAGCTTTCAGACCTTCAGCTCATGAGGCTTGGTGCTTTTTAACCTCCGAACATTGACTCCTACATTGAAGACAGTCTTCAGAGTTGGTATGACTTTGCACTCGCTACTTGTGTGATACAGGGTTTTAACCACTTCGGTAACCATTTTTTCTGTTTGTAAAGTTTGTACGCTTTGATTTTGTTTCGTTAAATTAGATCGTACCATTGTTGCATCCAATCTCTAACTTTAACGTCTGCATTTCGAAATTTTATGAAGCTTTCGTAGCTGACTTACTTGAGACCAATATTGCAGTATCACATAGGTGGCATGATAGCGTTGATTTCCACTGGAATATCCTTTGTATAAGAGTCGGTCTTAGGATAATTCCTTGTGGTATACCGTCTTTCGTTTTCTAAGGTTCGTAGTACGTTTATTCAAGGGTTGGCCCTTTCTTGTGGTAGGTACACCTGCTTCAATTTTCATAAGTGTGGAGAAAGTTTGTTCATACCGTACTCTAAAGATTCGGCTCGTAAGGTAGTGTTTTAGGATTTCGTAGTACTGCCTGGGAAGGTCCCAATACAGGTAGCACTCAAGTCCCAGGTGCCAATGTCGTCTCAGAATACAGCCAAACCGGAGTGCTTTTTCGCAACATCCCTTATTCAATGCACTTAGTCTTTCGTGGAATGTTTATTTCTGAAAACTATCTGATGACGCTAAAATAGCCTTTTTTGTTCCATTTCTATAGTCATCCTTTTCAGTAGCAGTTTTTCGTAACATTATAACCACGATTGGTATAAGCGAGATTTGTTAATTCATACTTAATCATAAAGTAAGATCCAATCAAAGGATTGAGGATTTTTCTTCATTTTTGTATCTTTGACACCCTTTGTAGTCGATTAGTGCTCCTCGTTTTTCGTGTGCAGTGTGTTAAACTTATTTTAATTTAATGTGATTTGACATGTTCTTCTGCTTGTAATGATGATGCAAACGATGATACAAAAAAAAAAAAAAAAAAACTCCCAGAAGATATACTTTGATAAATTTGAATGCAGACTTACGCATGATGAATCATAACTTTTCCACATTTGTGGTAATTTTCTTGACACTTTTCTGGTAACTAAATAGGGACAGATATTTTTTTTTTTTTGTTACCCGTGACGTATAAAGTGTACATTTGGTTTGTCGAGAGTTGGGAAACGCATAGAAGCAACTTCTCACTCGTTTCTAAAATATCATTTCATTGTAGCTGGAACTGGAATATTAAAATTTGCTAATAAGAGTAACTTCAAAGAATAATAATTAAAAGTAGAAGTTTCACTTCCAAGTAGCTGAGGCCTAAGAAATTTTTTTTTATTTTTTTTTTTTTTATCTACGAATTAAAATGGACTGACTTGATAAGGTTGCTGTTAGACTTTTTCAAGAGATTATTTAATATCCATTCCAGCCATTTATTTAAGGTACCTACTGTCCGTCTGATTCTATCTTGTATTTTGGTTTAAAAGAAATCAGCTATGTTCGTTTCACGATATTTGAGCTTTTCCTTTTAATATGGCATCAGCTCCAAGGAGATAAATGAAAGGGTGCATCACCCACTGTCGCTGTTGGACTTGGATTGCCACCTGTTTGTGTATGATTATTATTTTTCACTGTACAAACACACGTATGTCCTTAGGTTGTTAAAGCATAAAAGCAGATATACATATGTATATGGTATGAGCAGCATCCTATTAGATTTTGCTAAGAAATCAGTTAAATAACGATAAATGGTTAAATGTTGCGTTTCGATTTTAATTGGACCCTCACACGTTTGAGTTTCGGTCTCAAAGGATGTAGCATATTGTATTTTAAAGGAAGATAATTATAACTTTTTTTTATTTAATATAGGCTTAAAGAATCGGAAAAATAATAATAAGAAAAAGTAATGCTGTTGTGATAGCAAATGTCACTTCATGGTAGATACCTAAATGTACATAATTACAAGCTTTTCAAAAGGGGGAAAAATAACAATAGCAAACCCTTAACCGTGTCCTTTTTTAGAATTTGTTTAAGGGATGTCGTTTCTATATACGAATATGTTTAGTTTGTCATGGAAGAAAGGTCGGGATGTTTAGGTGGCGAATATAGTTTAACTGACATTAGCTGCTATTTTTCAAAAATAGTTATGGAGTTGGTGCTGTCGCAAACACTGTAAAAGCTAGTTCGGGAGACTTATTCTTTTCGAAAAGCACCACCTAAACGCGACGTAACAAATCGAAAAATGTTATGGAATATTATACAGGGTGTTCCGTAATTCGTGTTACATACTTTGGGATGGATTTTTGAAAGTTTAAAGTCTGTTTCTCAACTATGACATCACTTTTTGACAGTTTAAAAAAAGGCTAACTTTGGTGTACCTTGACCTTTGTTAAATTCGATTTCTCTGTCAATACTGATAGTAGAGACCTTAGACTTTAGACTGAATTTTTTGTAAAAATATCAACCTTTAAGACTGTATTTAAGTTGAGCTTCAATAGTTAATATATATAAAGGGCAGTGGGACAAGTTTTTAATTGGGACTTATGTCTTGCTACCAAAAACCAAAAGGTTCTTTCTCAATCTATACACCAGCTCTTAACTGGATTTTTTTTTTATAATTAACGCGCACATCAAGGGGTTATGACTACCCTTATAATGTTATAGAACACAGTGCGAGCATTAAGGAAAGTAGGAGATGGTTTAATAGGAGACACCGATGCACGTTGCTTTTGAATCTTTGTGAATAGTAATGCAGGGGAAACACAGAGTCAGGTAAAGCATTCCACATACGGGTGGTGCGACTAAAATATGAATCTCTATACTTGACTGTACGTCCGAAGTTGGGTTCAAGGTAAAACTGATGATCATTCCTAGCGAGGCGTGTATTGCGGCTAAATTGTTTCAGTAGAGGAATGCAACTGGCTATTTCAATAGAGCACTGTTTGTAAAAAAAGCGATAAAAAAGAGAGAGACAGTTAACATTTCGACGATGTTCAAGAGAATCAATCGATTCTACAATTGAACTATCACCTATCAATTTTAACGCTCTATTTTGTACCCTATCAAGTAGGCGCAAAGATGTTTGAGAAGCACCTGGCCTGGCCCAGTTTTGGTCGGATGAAGGCCTTATAAATTGTAGCCAGATCAGAAGGGGTGAAGAACTTCCTGCATCGTCTTAAGAAACCTAAGCATTTAGCAGCGTTTTTGGCGACTTCGAATATGTGGTCATTCCAACGAAGATCATCGTTTACACACATACCAAGTACTGACAGCTTTTCGGCTTCTTCGATGCAGGTACCATTCATGGATATTGGCAATGGGGGAATGTTAAGCTTCAACGACAAGAGACAGCATTGAGTTTTTGAAGCATTGAATTCTACTCGGTTCATAAGACCCCATGAAACAATGCTGTCAAGGTCAGAATTCAATGAGCTTATCATACGCAACCGTTCCAGTTCCACATCCGAAGATCAGGGACGTGAATTTAGAAACGAATATGAAAAGCTGAGGGTCGAGTCGTCAGCAAAACACTTAAGCGTATTAGAAGTTTCAGACAGGAGATCATTAATGAAAATGAGGAAGAGAGTCGGAGGCAAAACGGAGCCCTAGGGCAAACCTGCATTTATGAAGGGGGTATCAGACTTGAAGCCATCCAAAACAACTTGTATTGAACGGTCGGAAAGTAGTTTCTAATCCAAACGAAGAAGAGACTCATCGATACCAAAACCACGCATTTTCGTTAAAGGAGCTTAATGCCAAACTCTATCAAATGCTTTAGAAATATCAAGCGCAATAATCTTACATTCTTCAAAACAATGTAAAGATTGGTTCCACTTTTCGGTGAGATAAGCCATCAAATCACCAGTGGACCGTTTGCTACGAAATCCGTACTGAAGGTCATTAAGAAGCTTTCGTTCTTCAAGATATTTCATAAGTTGACGATTTATCAACGTTTCCATGACCTTGGAAAGAAGGGACGTAAGTGCAATTGGACGGTAATTGGAAGGGGAGGAAGATTCGCCTTTTTTAGGGACCGGCTGGACAAATGTAGTTTTCCATCTGCTCGGAAAAATCCCAGCAGAATAGGAATAGGAACACCTCTTCAGAATAACGGCGGGGATACCATCTGGACCAACGGATTTATGTATATTGAGATCTTTGAGGACTCTCGCAACCGAGCGAGTTCGAATAAGAATCTGCTTCATCAAAGAATTTGCAGACTCGAGCTCAGGTGGAGAGTTTAGTCAAGTGTCATCACTGCAACAGTACCTTCGCAAAGGGTGTTTTTGCGAGGTTTGGTTTTCAGATTGGAAACACTTTTCTAGTGATGGTATATTTGTGGTTAGTAGGTTTTGCCATTTTACAATGAATAGATGACTTAGATACTTCAGAAAATTGCTATTGTCGGTATATACGGCCCCGCACTTCCTGACTATACTTCATTCGAGACAGCCTTGAGTCCATCTGTACGAAATCGTTTTTAAGCACCATAATAATTAAATTTATTACTTATTAAATTAGCTAAGATGTCAATTTGAAATTTTCATTGTGTAATTTCTCCCACCCTCAACACTCTGAGCTTGACTCCATTTCTCGTGGGCTCCCAGTTGCAGTTAATACTCAGAAAAAAACTTAAAATACGTAGCACACAGCATTGAAAACCAAACAAAAGAGCATGCGGCTCTAAAACAAAACAAAAACCACCACAGTCTCCAATGCCAGGAGTCACAGTGAAATAAAAATAACAACAGAAAACCGAATCCAATAATTAAATAAAAAGCTTTTGAAGCCACATTAGAGATGATGATTATAATAATAACAACGGAAGAACGTCCTCTTGTGGTTACCTTACACACTTTACCACTCTCACATCGGCAACAGAATGTATGCTTTGGCTGCTTTGTTAATTTTTTGAAGCACACACGTGTGTGACGCGCGTGTTTCTCAATAAGAATGTCGAGTGTAAACTGGAAGCGGCCTGAAACAACCCTGACAGAAAGCGAAGAGATATGCTAACTTGGTCTACTGCACACTTGACTCGCCGAGATATAAACATATATATTCGAGTTAATACTTGCCCTTTTGAATTAATTTTTTTTTTATTACAATTTTAATCGCTTTGTTTGGGCTTTTTTTTTGTAAAGGAGCAATGGTATATTTCAAGTTCTATTCCAGTAAACACAACCCGCAAATAAAACCAATGGTACGCTCAACATGCAATGATACATAAAGAGAATCAATCTAAGCAGAAGCAATGTTAATACTAGGATATTCCAGACTACAACACTGGGGACAGAAAGCGAAGACGAATGAAGACTCAGTTGCGAAAGAAAGACATTCTTGAAGACTGTGAAGCTCTAATGCATTAAAAATACATAAGAAATGGCAAAATCTCTAAGCATAGGTCAGATCTTTAGTTTCATTGAATATACTGAACTGGAAAAGATTTAAATTAAGGACTACTACTTAATTAAGCTGTGGGCAAAACAGAAGGTCAAAGTGCATTACAAAACCGCAAACGCACACAAGAAGAAGATTTACGAGAAAAAAAGTATGATGAGTAGGGAAGAATTTTATATATTTTACGAACGTTATGAAGGGCTTAAAAGGATGCATGTAATAAATTTAAAATTCTGAAAATTGTAATGAACGGAAGATATACAACTGGTAATGCATTCCGCATTCGTGCAGTACGGTTGAAAAATATAATCTCTTCATTTGACATAACGTCCGAAATCGAGCCCAAGGGTAAACTGATACCATCAATTGGTTTCCTCAAAAGGCCGAATATTACGGTTAAATTGTTTGAAGGGAGGAGTGCAGATGGCTATGTCTCACACACAAGTACTGTCTGAAGAAAATTATAAAATAAGGAATTATAAGGAAGATCACGGCGGTGTTTTGATGGTTGTTCTTTCCTCCTTAGTCATGGAAACGTTGATAAACCGTCAACTTATGAAATACCTTGAAGAACGAAAGCTTCTAAATGACCGTCAGTACGGCTTTCATAGCAAACGGTCCACTGGTGACTTGATGGCTTATCTCACCGAAAAGTGGAACCAATCTTTACATTGTTTTAACGAAAGTAAGATTATTACGCTTGATATTTCTAAAGCATTTGATAGAGTTTGGCATCAGGCTCTTTTGTCGAAAATGCGTGCTTTTGGTATCGATGAGTCTCTTCTTCGTTGGATTAGAAATTACCTTTCCGAACGTTCAATAAAAGTTGTGTTGGATGGCTTTAAGTCTGATACCCACTTCATAAATGCTGGTGTGTCCCAGGGCTCCGTTTTGTCTCCGACTCTCTTCCTCATTTTCATTAATGATCTCCTGTCTGAAACTTCTAATCCGCTTAAGTGTTTTGCTGACGACTCGACCCTCAGCTTTTCATATTCGTTTCCAAATTCACGTCCCTGCTCTTCGGATGTGGAACTGGAACGGTTGCGTATGATAAGCTCATTGAATTCTGACCTTGACAGCATTGTTTCATGGGGTCTTATGAACCGAGTAGAATTCAATGCTTCGAAAACTCAATGCTGTCTCTTGTCGTTGAAGCTTAACATTCCCCCATTTGCCATTATCTATGAATGGTACCTGCATCGAAGAAACCGAAAAGCTGTCAGTACTTGGTATGTGTGTAAACGATGATCTTCGTTGGAATGACGTGCAACCCTTCTGATCCGCCCAAACTGGAGTATAACTTCCATATATGGTCAGGTGCTCCTCAAAGATCTTTGAAAAGTTTTGCAAAGATTCCGAAACTTGACATGGCTCTGTACAGTTTGTCTCTGTAAATACAGTCAATAGCGGCCTCAAAGTCGATAAAAAGATGGTATATATCGATATTATATTCGCGGTGTTTTTTCCAAGATCTGCAGTAGTAGGAAGATTTGATCTTTTGTGGAATCTTCTGGTCTAAAACCACATTGATATAAGGACCTATCAAATCATATCATATCATATCAAATTGTACAGCGTCTATAATTGCCACAATTGTAAGGTTCTGCCTTTTTTAGGATGGGATATGCTTTCCTCTGACTATATCATGCAGACCAGCTGGTGCATGCTCCTTTCCAACTGATCTCCAGCTGCCTTGAAAAGTTCGGTTTCAAGGCCATCTTCAGCTGCAGTCTTATTTGATTTAAGTTTGCCTATGTGAGGAAGGTATTCTTAACCATCGTCCGCCTGACAGCGGAATTAGTGTCTTCATCGCCGTTCAGAAGTCTGCAGAAGTGATTTTTCCAGATGCTCAAAAGCGACTGCGACTCTATCACTATGTTTCCCTCTCAGACTTTACAGGCTTTAGTTCGAAATCAACCACTTTGGCAAGGTCTTTTTAGCTTTCAAAACAAACTTCCGAATCCTGTTCATCATTCTGAAAAAAAAACAAAAAAAAAAATTATCTCAAAACTAAAACTTTGGTGGGGGAAGAAAATTTGAACACCATTTAAAATTAACAGTCTGGCAACCCTAAGCCTATAAGAGCCCAACTTAAATACAGTTTTAAAGATTATTATTTTTACAAAAAATTAAGTCTAAAATTAGGTCTCTACTATCAGTATTGACAGAGAAATCGAATTTAACATAGGTCAGGGTACACTAAAGTTAACCTTTTTTTTAATTGTCAAAAAGTGATGTCAAAGTTGAGAAACGGACTTTACTGTAAAACAATTTTTTTCTAAGAATATGACCAAGAATCACATCCCAAAGTATGTAACACGAATTACGGGACACCCTGTATAAAATAAAAATTTTCAAAAGCTTTAATGGCATTACTGTTGAATCAAATTTCTTTTTAAACCATCAGAGTCAAAAACACTAACCTTGGTTGAAACTAATCAGGTTCTCAACCCAAGAAACTTTTTTGTTTGGGGCTTACGCCATTCTTAAACGGAAAGGGCCGGGCGGTAGGCTCAAGTACTTGATTCATTTGCCGCATTCAAATGTACGGCGTAGTTGAGCCAAATCAATAGGAGTTATTTTTTACAGTGTACGGTTGTTTTTTTTTTTTAATTCTAATTTTTTTCTTTTTGACAGAGCTTATTCTTTTTCCATGCGATTGTGCTCTTTATCACAGCACTCCTACTCCCTGATCGCGGTAGCAACAATGACAAAAAGCCCTTTGCCCGTTTCTCATAAGATATTTCTGAAAAATGACTTTAAAGTTAAACAATATTTAATAATAATCAAAAGGAAAGATAGGCAGTGTGGAAAACCCACACGCCAAGCTTTCAAAGCAATAAGCATCTTTAGCTTACTTAAAAAAATCTAAAAATTAAAAGTTCTTCTCGTTATTTTTTGTGATTAACTTCGTCTGTGAATCCTTTCAATTAAAATAAAGAAGTTTATCTTCATCACAGTACATAGTTAACACATGCTTTTCAGATAACATGTTCACACTTCAGGGAATTGGAAAGAAATCATTTTATGTGTACGTCTGTGTCGCGCATAGCTGTCGGCATTGGTGTTGGTGTTAATTTTAAATTGATTGTAGGTAAAAAAATGTTGTAATTTATAAAATTTGCAATATTTTTTTATATATAAGAAAAAATGCCACATTTGATTGTAAAATATGATTTATTGCTATTCAATAATTCGGTTTCAATTGGGGTGATGTAGTAACATGGGAGTAGTAAGATCGAATTCCTTCAGAAAAACAAAAAATGTTTTTCAGAGGTATCGCCTTTCGCAAAGAATTGGTAACTCCGAGAATAGTTACACCGCCATGAAAAGAGCTTTCTCACTAAGTAGTTCTGAATCGGCACAAAATTGTCGGCCCTTGAAATGCGTTAAACCAGGAAGTCTCGGAGCTTTGTTGGGCTTTCTTATTTATTTTTTATTTGCATTGATTTGCTGTGAAAACTTTGTAAGAGTTGAAGCTGCGCGCATGAGGCAAATGATGTCGGAGTATGCCGGCCGAAATGAATACCGAAAAGAGAAGCGAAACGTGAACTGTTTAATTTCTTTTCACTATAGTAGAGTTAAGGAAATTAAAAAGGTATACTTTTTTCATGGTTTTGTTTTAAAAATCAGGCTTCAAAGAAATTTTGGTATTGAACTCTTCAAACGATTTGCAGAAGCATCATCAATTTTGTACTGACATTGTGTTCTAACATTAACCGCACCATTCGTGTTATGTTAGAAGAACATATAACATAACCTAATGCTATATCGGCACTTTGAGCAAGTTGAACCATGAACTAAGAACGACATAGTATAGTAGGTTGATTTATTACCACCCCCGCAAACCCCTCTCTTCTCCGACTGTGTATGTACTTGAACCTTCGGGTCTAATTGACAAAATGACTCCTGCGATCTACAACAGTTGGATGGAGATACAGTTACCAAAGGATTGTTTGTAATGGAGTCATAAAAGCATATACACATACATACTTACATTCACGCCCTCATACACGTCATCGCTCTCTTGTATTTGTACAAACAAAAATTGAAATAACTCATATATTTCTGTTGTTGACCTGTTTGTGATATCCAAACAAGCTTATGGGTATAAGGGGAGCGAACTGTTGTGGCTTGACTATCTACTATCCATCCCTTTGATGACTTGATAATACAAATGAACACAAACAACCGGCACACATATCCGCATACGATTATTATTATGTTATTACTATTATCATTTCGAATGAATAATATGTTTCAGTAATAATAACATAAAAGCCTTTTGATACAACACTATGCAGCAGCATCAGCGTATCATAGCTTCACCTACACTTTGTGTTTCTCTTTTTGTTATTCTGTCTTTTCTAAAGAGATACATACGTGTGTTTTGGGGGATACGAATGAATGAATAAAAGGCATGGTTTTGTGTGTTTGTGTTGTTTGTTTTATCACGCAAAAGGATTATGAATAACTAATGTTGTTTAAATGTTTTTTTTTATGAAAATATCTAAGGGTGGCTTTGGCTGATGTGCGTCTGGGATGGATGTGAGGGAGAAGACCATCCATCCATCGTTTGTAAATGTAACTCATTTAAGGGATACATTCAAAGCCTTTTTGTTTTTGTTTCTTTGAAAAATAAAGGAAAGAGTTAAAACAAAGGGTAGTGGAATTATCCATTCTAGAAAGACTTCCCTAGAAAAATATTGTATTTGAGTATTTGGGGCCTTAGGGACTTGGTAGATAGTTTACGGAAAAACTTTTGAATTAATTTTGTTTTTACTCGCTTACGATGAGCATGAGTTTGTTCAAGTAAATATTCTGATGACAATATACGGCATAAAGCCTGATTTGGTTCCTCTGGCAGTGAACTTGAGATCCTTTAACAGTAATAAGTATCTCTGCCTATTCTTAATAAGAAGTGAGTTTATGTTACTTTCTTACTCAAATACTAACTAGTTTAACCGATTTCTTACTAACTCACAAATCTACTCACTTACTTACGGCAGAAAATTGTAGGTCCCCTCCATTTCCTCACAAGCCATGGTTGTGAGAAATGCGCTAGGCCCAGGGGCTCCTCGCTCTGTTGCGCCACTCTATTTTTTTTTTTTTTTACCTACTAACCAAATCAACTTAAATTTTTACTTATTTGCTTGTTTACTAAGTTGGTTACTTGATCACTTTTTTACTCACTTACCTACCTACGTTATTACTCATTTACTGGACGAGCTTTTATCCTTGTTCTGCAACTATGAAATGAAAACTGAAACAAATTCTTTGAATCTAGTATGTAAGGCTTCCACCCTTTCTTTACCGATGCGATAGTTACAAATAAGGGCACTTTTCCTAGTCAATTTCGGGTCAGCTCTCTCCAGTTTCTCATTCTTAGTCGGTTGATCCCCTCTTCTACCTAAGACCAGGTTTTCGCTGACTTCCCTGCAGTGTGATGCAAAGCAGGAAAGTTGGTTCCATCCACTGTGCATTTCGTATAGCCATCATATTTCTGCGAGCGTAATCTCCTAGCTATGTATGCTTTCTCATGTTAACTATTCGTTCTAACGGGCCAAAGATAATCCGGAAGAGTTTTCCTTAGAAACGACAAAAGATTTTTGTAATATTTCGGCGATCCATGGATTCTTTCCTGTGATATAAAACTGCGGTTCCTTTTTTTTCGACACTATGAGAACTGCAATTTCGAAGGGATCACAGTTTGCCAACTTACACTAGTGATTCGCTTATGGGGTACGCCACGTAATTGCTGTGATTTTAAACTAAAACAATTTAATGTTTTGAGCAAAAGGATCTTATTTTTTTCTTTTACTCTCTTTTATTGATTGAATTTGTACTTTTTTGTTTTTCGCACACAATTGTGCAACTGCTGTCGATGGTTTTTAATGCATCAATAAAATTGAAGAGCAAAAACGAAATGGCTAATTTAATCTTTGGTCGGGATGAAACGAGACCAACGAAAGTGTTCGCAGAGTAACTGCAGTATTTTTTATCGATTTAAAGCTGCGACTACAAAGAGTCAGGTATAACTTTTTCCGAGTCGTTCTCCGAGGTAATGCAAAGAGTGTCTTCTTAGTCATCTTTGTCACAAGTTGAAGAGTAAAAGGAGCTTCAGATCAATTCAAATTTTCCAATATGGAAACCGATTTGCTATATGTTGAATTGAACTTTTCCAAAAGAAAATAAAACACTGTTACATTATTCAGCCCCGGATCTTCAATTTTTTAAAGGCGGGGCAAATAGTGAAAAATACCGCCCCCACCAATTTATATTTGCTTTTACCTTTATAATCCTTATTATTTCAGCTATCAGATCTTTACCAATCGACTGACAACTGGGCACAAGCCTTTCAGAAAAAATACTTAAACCGCTGTTTTTTTCTGTTTTAATCCTATTTATTTGCAGATATGTAGAATATATATTTTATACACAGCACAGGATAGAACTTAAAAAAAATGTTTATAATAAAGACAAAACCAAATTTACTATTCTATTTATCATTTGCAATTACAATTTTACTCTTCGAGCTTTTCGTTCAGCAAATAAATCTATGACCTTATCAAAATTTAATTCGTGTGCAATTCGATTTTCTATCGCTAAGATTGCTAGACTGGATAAGCGTTCCTGGCTCATAGATGATCGCAAATAATTTTTAATTAGTTCTAGTTTGCTTAAACTTCGCTCACAGCTTGCGGATGTAGTGGGAAGCGTAGAGTAAATTCGCAAGGCAACACAAATATTTGGAAAAGCATCCCGCAAATCATACGCATAGATCTGTTGCAAGAGATAGAAACCGTTAGCTTTTTCAATGTCACCAAATAAAAGCGGAGCTTGCTCTTTAAAAACATAGAGTTCCTGACAGAATTCAACGGTGCTCACATCTCGCTCATATTTTTTAGCCAGATCCGCTCCATACATTGCAGTTCTTCAATTGACATTTTCAAAATATTAGAGCCATTAAGAAAAGCGAAGTTCATATTCAGCATGGTAGCACAATCAAACCTCTTTTTAATTTCTGATATGATTCGATCAAACACCATCATTATTTCTTTAGAAAAGAGTTGAACAGGTTTGAGTGTTTGTAATTCATCTTCACATATCTCATCGAAATGTTTTTTATGTTTCGGAATTCGTTTGTTTTGCAAGATAGGGTCAACACTACTTTTTTCAGCCACTCCTCTAGCCTCATTTATCCAATACTCCATTGGATTTTGTCTCATTTGTTTGTAAAGTTTTGAGCAGACCATCCATTAGTGCGACGAAATGGGCAAGGATTATATCTTCTTTATGAATCTCAATATTCACTCGATTGATTTCGCGGAGAATATTCGCCCAAATGGTTAAATTGAGAATGAATTTAAAATTCTTTATAGCTGTTAAGATATTACCTGCCTCGTACTTAGATTCTGGAGCATGAGAAATTTGCTTAACTTCTTCTAAGGCTTCCGCTATTTCTGGCAAATTATTTAATAGAGCATTCACAGCAACATGTTTCGCCGACCAACTCGTCTGACAACTTCCTTTTAAATTTGCCTTAACATTTGCCTTATTTCTTCATAATATCCCACCTAGTAGTGGAGCCAACAAAAAAGCAATATACTTTTTGAACCAGTCCAAATAAGTTAATAGCTTCCTGATGAGGCAGAATGAACACCTACAAGATTTAAGTGAGCCAAGCACGGTACGAACTCGACCAATTCATTTCTTTCTGCAATCCTGGCTTGTACTCCTTTATGGATGCCGGCCATATTGGACCCATTGTCATAAGATTGACTTGATTGGATGATAGTTAAATGCGATATGTCCACTTTGGCTTTTGACTTCCTTTTGACTGTGCTTCCTTTCGCTCGCAACCACAGTGGCTGTTTTAGTACCGAAAGGTAGAAAAATTTTCTACTTCTCGGTCGCAAGTACCGTTGCTGTTTTGAAACCGAGAAGAAGAAAAGTTGTCCACTTCTCGGTACGGTCACAGCAACCGATGCTGCTTTGAAACCGAAAGGTTTCTCTTTTTGTGTGATGTTTGTTTTAGGGAGCAATGATTTGTTGTAGCAGACACAAGTGCTGCAGCGAGCGGGAGAGAATTTTGAACTTGTTTTTGCCGCCCCCTAAGCTTGCCGCCCGGGGCACGTGACTTGCGATTAAATTGAGTTGCAGATCCCTCATTTGCATTACCACAGATAAATCCCAGAGAAGTCATTATGAAGGTAATTATAGCATTGTCAATGTACCTACCTATGTATAGACTAGGCCTAGGCCTTTTGCATTACTCCCCGTCCCCCTTGGTGGTGGCTACCAAATGAGTATAAATCAGAACAACCACCACCTCTCGCCAACGGAAACAAAGCCAACAACCAAAACTGGAAAACCAAGCGCGAATATGATGATGATGACACTGTCACTGGGTGATGGGGACTCACTCTGTTCTTGATGTGTGCGTTGGTGATGGTAAAATTTTGGTATTTCATATTTGCTTAAACACGCATGACAATGCAAGCATGCGGATGCATGCATCGTTTTCGTATTCGTATTTGCGACGAATACCTGACTTTGTCGCGTGATCATATATATTGCCGCCCAGAAATCATTTCCACCGACCGACGACCAAGATGATGATGATGACGACGACGACAATGTGAACAGGAAAATCACGATCAATATACGCGCAGGGAAGGCCCCAGATCTCAGGGGAGCAGCCGTGCCGGGTATGGGACTGGTATAAAGTAAAGTATGTAGGTACATTGCGTCGCGTCGGTCGGTCCGATCTATACTATGCATATAGTGCTCGCTCCTCTGTGAGTAGTGGTTGTGATGTGTGACTTTTATTAGGATACGAGAACTATAAATTGAACCGGGCAACCGGAAATCCAGGGAACAGGTGCCCACTGCAAATAATATGCAACAGAGCCTGGCAAATGGTGTGTTCAGAATTTGTTGCGCGTTTATTATTTTGCTTTGGGACTTGTGCTGGCTGATGGCTTGCTGGCTTATTACGGCTCTACGCTACCTACCTTCCTTCCTTCCTCCCTCAAATGTAGAAATTGTATGTTGATGTTGTATCCTTTTGTGTTGATCGGTGCGTTGAGCCGAACAACCAACCAACCCACAGTGTAGATATGACTGGGGTAGTGAGGCGAGACGGAAAGCAGGGAGCGCATTTCCCAATGCACTGTAGTTTAATTTGGATTTACATGCGAAATCCAGAATGCGGACGCAAGCAAGATCCCCTAATCTTTTTTTTTTCGTACAGCACGCACATTTTATCTATGAATATCAGCTCTCACTTTGAACCGATGCGATGCAACGAATGTGAGTAGTGCGGTGTGTTGCGTTACAATGGTGCGGAGTGCGGTTGTACAATAAGAAAAATTCTCTGATCACAGCAATGATGACGAAGACACTGATGAGGAACGAGATTTTTGTACAGTTGAATATAGATAAAAGAATGTAAATATATATATACGTACCTACCAGTATGAAGTGTTTCCGACTTCGCATTCGATATTAACTATACCTACTTTGGAAAATTTCTTCTGTGATTCGTCTCAACAAACCTGACATTAGCAAATTCTAAAAAAGCAACTACCGACAAAGTTAGTAATGGACTCAAGTGTCAAGTGGCGTATAAAAATAAGCCGAACTCATTTCAAGGACCTCCAATTTTTGTACGGATCCGAACGGCTGACTAAGAAACCGCTTTTCATTGCAGTGAGTGCTGAGTGGTTGAATTATTCTCGGAGGAATTGGCCTTTCCTCGTGAAAGGTCTGTGGAAAATTATATTTTTCTGATGTTTCTGGAATTCGAAGCACACGAGCTTCCCACGTAACAAGCAGACATCCTAACAACTTCGCCACTGACCCCACGGTATTTTGGATTCTGTTCTGGACAATTTTAGAGAGAATCAGTTTTTATTTTACGCTAAGAACTTGAAATGTTTTTACTCACTCAAAAGCTTCAAAGTTTTCAAATGCTGCCGCTATCTGGTTTCGAGGTTAGAAGTATTTGAAATGCTTTGAGATTAGTATTTTACACCCGAGTGCAAAATGAAAAACGTCGTTTTTATTTAAATTCGAGTTATTTTTTTAAGAAAACTGAACAACTTTTTGGGGAATGCACGTTGCAACAACACGGTACAATTCACAGAGACAAGGTTTACTATGCAGTAGTGTCTACGTTAAGTAAATTTGGTAAAAGACCCCTGATTGATGTAAATACCTTACACCCTTATATCAAGCCGCATCATAATTCATAACCTTTTTTTCTGTTGCAGGTTTTTAAAATACCAGCTAGAGCACTCAGACCTAAAAACCGGTCCATTGTACTACCAGTTAGCAACCTTCTATTTGTTATAGCTTTCCAGTTGTTCGGAGAAAAGCCAAAAGACGCTGCCATGATAAGGAGCCTAAGTTACCAGCTCTCACCATGTCTGCGCCGAGTATCTGTAACCTCATGCGTGAAAAAGCAGGACATTCACAGAGGAAGTGCTCTGTGGTGTCTTCATCTTCTCCACAAGTTTCACAGAGCGTGGTATCACTCATGCCTAACACGTTTAAATGCTTGGTAAATGGGAAGTGACCGCTGGTGGCGTCAATAAGCTTTCTACATTCTTTTCTGCTACGGGATAGCAAAAATGTTGCACTCTTCTTATTAACGTTGGGGAGCATACGTATGGTCTGTCTGCATCCAATGGAGGCATTCCAATTTCCGGTTGTGCTCTTCACAGATCCAATCGTTGATTGGATCACTGAGGACGCTAGCAGATCTGGCGACTGTTCAGGTCCTGAGAAAACTGTCTGAAATCCAGTTATGCCGTGATGGCCCGGAACTCAAATGAGGCTCAAGGAATATAATCTTCTGGTCGTATTCGAAGTGGTTAGAGGGTTGAGAAGGGCCTTAAGCACAGCTTGGCTGTCGCTGCAAACACATATACTTCTCCCCGTCCATCCATTGCTCGTAACAATGTGGCTTAAGGCCAATAGAATAGTCTTTGCTTGGAAAACGGATGCGTATGATCCTAAAAAAGGTGTCGTATGCCATCGTTTTCCACAAAAGCACCAGCGCCAGACCCTCGTCGGTTTTGGAACCATCTGTGAAGATTCGATAACAGTTCTTTGCCGGCTCAGATTCTGGAGCGAACCAGTCCTGAACCGAAGGAAAGTTGACTGAGATTATTTTTTACGCAGTTTGAGCCTTGGGATCATCGTGCCAGACGGCATATCTATTAGACGTGAGTCAAAGGATATGCTGCTTGCAAGTTCCTCAAAGCTCCAGTGCGAATTGTGCCAGAGACCACATCTCTTTAAACAAGAAATGGTCTTGAGAGTACACCCTATGATGTATTGATATCAATTGGAGGAAGATTCAGCAGTGCGTCGAGAGCAGCTCAAGCCAAATTGTTCTTTGAAGTTTGGCAAATGAGGCAATAACGTATTCACTGGAGAGCTTATTCCATACCATACAACTGACGCATAGAAAATGATTGGTCTCATCATAGCCGTATAGATCCAAATGACCCTTTTCGTTGAAAGACCCCACGTCTTGCCAAAGGCCCCTTTACCAAAGACGAGAGATACCAAAGAAGCTTCTTGTCTAAGATTACTCCGCCGAAATGTTTAACTTCGTTTGAAAAGGGGATGTTGACGCACTTGGCATTGTGTTGCGGTGCGGCGATCTTTCTTAAGTTGATTGTTGACTTCTCGATTTCTAATTCTAAGCCAACCTCAGATAGTGAACTTAGCTTCATTTCTTCAATGGTCAATCTGAGGACGATTTCTACGTTTTGACAAATATTATTATTGTAATAGCTTTTTAAATAAACGCGGACATAAAGAAGTTATGAATACTCTTTTATTGCCAACTGAGCTGACGGCATTGCCATTGCTTGAATTCAATTCTTATTATGTTAATGTGTTTAATTTATAAAGTCAATAAATGGATTACTTACTTACTCTTTTTATGTTCTAGAACATTATTGCCAGCGTTTAGAAAAGAAAGAGCGGATTTAAAAGAAGGCAGCGATGCACGTTGCTTTTGAATTGTTAAGAATCGTGATCTGGAGGGAATACAGAACCTAGTTTCTAATTCAACGAAGAAGGGACTCATCGATATCAAAAGCATGCAGTTTTGATTAGAGAGCTTGATGCCAAACTCTTTAAATGCTTTCGAAATGCCAAGCGCAGTAGTCTTTCTTTCTCCGAAAGAGTGAAGGTAAAGAGTTTCAGTGAGATAGTTCATCACTATTTCACCTTTTGCTACAAGAGCCTTTCTGTCGTTCATTAAGAAGCATTCTTTCTTCAAGATATTTCATGAGTTGAAATCATAAGACAACAAGTGAGCTTGAAAGTGAAGACATCCCATCTCGAAAGTACCATCCAACCCCTGAATAAAAAGCAATGAGGTTTCTTACTCTATCTCTGATGTGTTTTCCATTCTAAGTGAATTATGGTTTCTTAAAAAAAAGTCAAGCATTTTAGTGGACTCCTTGTAAGCCGACAAACATTTCTACATTTCCGCGATCAGTCTATTGGCATTGGAATGGTAACTATAAATAACCCATCCTTGCAAGAGAATAAGGTCTCATTTCCTTTGACTTAAAAGAAATAGACATTCCGCTTTCGTATGCTCTGCATTTCATGAACATATAGTTATCCCGATTCTTCCAAATCTTTCGATTCAACATGTTCAAGGGTATTGGATGAACGTAACTCTTCATATAAAATACATATACATACATATACATCTAAACCCTTTTTTAGGATATCGTACCAAGAAACGAGTCAAAAGACCTGAGCCTCCGTCGCCCACGGTTTCTCATTTAAATCATCGGCAATTAAAGTAAAGTTACCTAAGTTTATGTTGTGGGTGCCCATGACGCAATGGTTAGCATCTCTGCCTGTTACGGTTCATCGTTCGAATTCCAACAAAAAACAAAAATGTTTTTCACGGTCATCGCTAGGAATAGGCCTCCTAAAGTAAATTCATTGCCCTGAAGAACGCTTTCTCGATTAACCGTTCGGTTTCGGCAGAAAATTATAAGTCCCCTTCATTCCTCCACAAGTCCTAGTTGTTAAAAATTCGCTAAGCCCCGTAGCTCCCGGCTCTTTTGCGCCACCGTATTTGTTTATTTTGCTTAAATTTAATGCCAGCACAGATTTTGGTAGGCGTCAGCTCTAGCAGATCATCTTGTCTTGTCTCATTAATGTCCAACAAAAGTTTGGATGATTTTAATCAGGTATTCTGCCTCAAGGTCACAATTTGGAATAAGTTTAAAGAACCGTTCAATTCTATTGAGAAGCGCTAAACGGCAACTTGAAGGAAGAGATTTCTCAGTAGCCATACCTTCGATGACAATATTTTATTTCTTCCTCCGTTTGAAGAAGAAGTCTTTTGTCAACTCTGGTACGTTTACTTGAGTTTCCTGCTGACGGTCATCAGTTTCACTGCATAGGTACTAACTACAAAAGTATGAATTCATCGAGTTAACTAAATGGAGAATGGTGGCCTCTAGGCTGGCTTGGGCCAGGCACGGCCGCAGGTTTAGGCAGAAATGCCGCCATTGCTGTAATAGCGCGATTTGTAACATTCAGACAGGCGCATACTAGGCAGCCTCATTGCAGCTATCAACTTCGATGTGGGTTCATGGTTACTTATAATGTGCGGGCTTCCATTCAACGTAATATGTAGGTAGAACCGGATATCTAGTACGTCAAAAAAGTACATATTTTGATTCTCATCGGGTGTCGAACCCCCACTTCCCATGTGATAGTTGGAAGCTCCGACGACAGCACTATTGGCACCAATTAATTCACCTTTATCAGAAAGTTTGAAATCCAAAGTTGTAGGTAATCCAAGTTATGGACTGGGAAATATCTTTCTCTTTATCGTCTTACTTAATGGCCTTCTTTTGTGGGTAGGCAAGAGCTTTCATTAAGGCTTATAAATTTGTACCCCGAATGTCCACCAAACCATCACCTCTCTATGTTTTAAAATTCAAGTAGGTAGGCTCCTAAATTTAAAATAAAACAAACCCATTGTTGATTGTTTGAATATAGGTACATCAACTGAACCTACCCACCTAACTCCGTACCACAAGCTAGAAAGGTAGATAGGTAGGTATTTCACTTCAAGGTGTCTTAAACCGTTACGAAATGCTGAGTTGTTTTTCCGAAGCATGGTAGATTTGTAGGGATACCTCAGTAGGTAGGCAGTAGGTACCTACCAAACTATCCCTTGCGTACGAACTGACCTTTCGCAATTCAAAACAAACCAATATAAGAATATGGCATACAAATCCAAAGAAAATTCACGAACAACAATGCTTAGCATAAAAGTTATTTAAAATAAGAGATAAGCCCCTCACACTGATTCGACTTCTCTGATTCGCTGATTTCACCCTTAAAAATACAAAAGAATAGAAAGCCACCACTAAATGGTGTGTTGGTATATATCTCTATGTTGTGCCAACTTACCGCCCCCAATTCAACCCACATTCATCGAAAAGAAGAAAATCGTTTCCCAGCAAATAACAATACAATTATTGTTCTGCTGCCGAACACCAATCGCACCACATACACGCCAATGACACAGTACAACAGGACAGTGCCTGTACACAATCCATCTCACTCTGGCTCTCCCTATCGCTCTCCCTTTTTACTCTCTCGTTTTTTCTTTTAATTCTTGTTTTTTTTGTTTTGTTTACCAAATATACCTTACCTCTTGCCTTGCACGACTACACTACAGAGCACAGAGCAGACTTATCATCAGAGAAAAGAAGAGAAACAGAAAAAGAAAAAAATAATAATAATCGTAAGGTAAGGTAAACCGCTGCGCGCCGTTAAACTCTAAACATAAGGAAAAATCCATCCATCCAAACAACACAAAAGCGATAACAACAACAAATCACTACAAAAAGAACTTTGTTGAGAATTTAATTCAAATTTTATCCCACACACCAACAAAACTGCCAATCAATGAAAGTTCTCAGATAAAAGGTGGGGGTGGTGACTTTGCTGCGTTGGGGTGAGTGGGTTAGTAGTTTTTTTTTTGAATTCTGAATTTTGGCGCCAATTGCAGTAATTTTTTAACTTATATAAAATAAAAACAAACTGAACTTATTGAACAAAATATCCAAGTAAGATGAATGATTTTTCTCAATGAAAATTATTTGGGGAATTATGTTCTTTGATTACCTGCCCAATGTGATAACACCCCACTAAGCTATTGATTGAGGTGCGATTATGATGATGAACTGAAGACAGAAGGGGGAGAAGATTTTCCCTCACATGATAACAATCGCAAAACTGTAATTGTGGAAGTGAAACAATTACTACTCTATCCTACCCACCATAATGTCCCACTTATATGTGTTGTTGTTGTTAATGGCAATTGTAGTAGCAATAGCTCGCGCCAGAAATAACAATAGAAGAGCGCCAATAATTTGCATACATAATACTCAAAGTAGGCGTGGTAAACTCACAAATATGAAGGCGTTCCAAGAAAATCACACACATCCCTTCCACTCCTTGGAATTTGGTGAGAAAAAAATTCCTATTGGCGAGTTGAGATACTGAGTATCCCACACAGTGTAAATCTTCGCGCACGCGAGAGTCTGAGCGCAAGTATACATCAAACCAAAATGAAATGAACTTCCAAGTCCCAAACACACAAAAGAGTGAATGAATGAACACAGAGTTCATTATTACACCTGTGTAATCGCCTGCGGCGCCCTCAATCTGGCCGCTCGATTGAAGAGGAAATAATGACAACATAAAAAAGAACTGAGTTGAACAAAAACAAAAAACAAACAAACAGACACCGGCTCAGGCTCAGCATCAGCAGACTCAACCAGCCAACCAACCAAAGAACCAACAACATCTGGCGCATGTCAAATGCAATACCAGACGTCATACCTCATACACGAACTCTCTCTTTTTGGGATTTGGGAGAAGACTAGTTGGTTGGTTCATTCTCGGCATCAGCATCAGGCATCAGCATTCAGCATCAGCATCGGCGTCAGCCTCAGCATCTCAGCCAGCTTCATGAGCATCAGCATCAGCCAGAGCATCGTATTTGGGTTCGGTTTGGTTGTTGTTAGCTCAGCTACGATAGCACTAGCACCATACCAGACACCAGCACCAGCAGCAGAGCAGCAGGAGCACAGCACAGCATCTCCCATCTTCTATCACTCTGTTGTATTTGTACTGTAGACGCAGAGGAACGTTTTCGTTTTCGAGAGGAAATGAGAAATGCTGTGAGTTGAGTGGTGTCGGTTGTCGGTGTGTTCAAATGAGATGAGGTTGATGCGGAGTTCATCGGCCGGCGAATTTATCTGCCATGCAATACAGCCTTTCATGATCATCGGCCAGTAGCAGTTGAACCGTGCTGCGCAGTGGTTGTAGAGATTGTTTCTTTGGTTTTGATTTTCTCAAACAATTTACTTAGCAACCTTTCGCGTAAAAAGTGTGTTGGTTGGTTGACGTGTTTATGTGTAGTATTCGGCTTATTCGTTCGCGACAACGACAGGTTCATCACAGTAGGACTTGATCGGTTCATTGTAAATTGTAAAGAGAAAGAGACACCCACTATTACCAACTACTTCCTATTAACCTATTTAACTACCCCCCTCTCCCTCTAAATAAACCACATGAAATTAAAATTTGATTGCATTCAATTTGTTGCAACAAATAGCTGCTGCAATGACAAAAAATGATGACAAATAACGTTACCAACTGTGAAAGATTGCTCGCTTACAAGAATGCACTACATGAAGCAAGAGAGGGTGGTGGTGTGAAAGAAATTATCATAAGATTTTCTTTCAATAAAAAATTATTTCTTCAACGCGCGCGGCAATCGTTTTTCTATTGTGTTATGTTTGTTTTTCTTTAAAAAAATGTTTAAACATAATTTGTTAGACTTTAAAGGAGAAGAGTGTCAAGTCAGCAGAGCCATGGTGTTGTGATTACCCCATACATAAAGTGATTTAAAAAGAGAAAAAGAAATTAAAAAAAGTTTTCTGATTCAATTACCTACAAGTAATGAAAAGTTCGGTGTTCTTAAATCTTCTTTAACATTTTACATATAAAACTCCAGGTGCCAGCATGTTCTGGACAGCAAATACGAAGATCTTGTAATAGTATTTATAATTATTCAATCAAATGTTGGTGCTTTCAGTGTAAAGGTATGTTACATACATTGCAACCAATCCCGCATCATCCCAAACTGACCCAACCCGGAACTGTTTTTGTTTGTTTATTCAGTTAAAGAAAAAGAAACCCATAGGTACGTATGTGATTTCTTGACACTTCTTGTCTAGTTTAGTGGATGTTCTTGAACCTTGAAATCTTCCTTTCTGGTGTGTGCCTATATTCTTCACAAAAAGTCATAGTAGACTGAGTGAGCCTTGTGGCTAATTTGATTACTATGGGAATTGACCTGTTGAGACATAGTAATCTACCTTACCTACCTTTATATTTAAAATTTTAAAGACAATACTAATCAAAAGGAAAAACCAATTTCGAAACAGGTATAGGTATGCTAAAGCGGTTTTCATTCCCTATGACAGTCACTCATCACGGTATAAATTCTTCCAGTGATGGTTTTAAAAAACTAAACATTCCGTCGGGAAAAACATTCTTCTTTTCGTGATTGATTTCAAATGACCAAGTATAGATAGCCATGGAAACAGAATTAAGTCCATAAAACAATGTCGAGCCTCAGAATGCTGTCCCGTAGACTAGTGTACCTACTCATAAGAACCTGGTTTGAAAGGTTTTTTTTATATACCTATAAAAAAATCGGTGTACTTTCTATAGGTTTGTTCGTTGAAGCCCTAGATTTGTTCTGTACAAAGCGTTTTTTGAAAAACCTTAACTCGCCCTGAATGTCAAACTGAATGTTTTTTGAGCCCGTGGGTTTGGGTTCGATTCGCTCTGAAGTAGCGAGTTCAGATAGCGTACAGAAAGGGATGTGTTGTGATTTTGTGAGTTCAGGTCGACTCTGGATAAAGTTCAAGGAACGAACCTAATATTTTCTGTTTCATCAGTTTTCGAAAGCTTCAACTCAAAATTTGTCTATCAATTTTGAGATGCTTAAACTTAACTATGTGGGCATAGGCTTGAAGAGAGGATTATTTTGTGTTATCCACCTCCATTTTGCTTAGGTCTACCAGTATATGTTCTAATTTCAGAAGTGCGAAACTAACTGACCCTGACCTAAAGACCTCACAGGAATGTAATATCGTGTGTAATATCGGCCGGGCTAGGCATCTTATCCTGTCCGCTTTTTTTGGCTACAGATATCCAGAAACACAATGGACAAGTTCTCAGGCCTGAGTGCTTCATTTGGTATTTTGAAAATGCCGACAGAAGAAAGAATTACATTTCTGCACACAATAACTTAGTTCCTGACATTGAGTCTTTGAATTCGTTCGACTTTTCGTTATATCTTTGAGAGATAAGGTGTGATAAACAAGTTTCAAAGCATAAAAATCAATGGTCATTTTTTTATGTGTTTATTTACCTACAAGTTATGCATCCGATCCGAGAGGTGACCCTCTCATAGGAAAGTGTGTATTTAATCGAGCTGTCAGTTGAATCCGGCAGCGAAAAGACGCAACGGATTCTATGGGTCGGGGCCTTTAAGGATAACAGATTAAGAAAATGTTATTCATATTTGGAAAACTAAAAAAATGTCAACTCAACTACTCAACGAAAAGCGAGTGCTTTATTATTTACGTGCTAAAACTCTTCGTTATCTCTTTGAGATCGTTATAAACTTGCAGCGTTTCTAATTGAGTTTAATTTGTTTTATTTAAGTATGCTGTATTTTTTTTGAAAATACATGCTGCCATAACTGTAACTGAAAGAAGTCAGGTTTAGATCGATAAACAAGTAGTGTCAATGCCTGTTGGTATAAAATCAATAGTCATTTTAACTACTAATTACCGAACTGTGAAGTTTTTATGATTTACATGCTCTTTATAACATTAATTCATCGTTTGATGGATATTCGGTATTATTATTCGCATGCTTAAACTAGAATAGGTATACTTAAAAATGTGATCAAATAACATCGTTTAGTTATCGTTTGATTGACACAAACAGCTTCTTTATTTAACAGTCGAAGCACAAGTATCTTAAAAAAAAAATTGTCGCGAATCACCTCTGTTTTCATTAGCTCTGTCTGTTATCAAGCCACTACTCGCTTAGTACAGTATTCCATTGATAGTGCAGTTATCGAGTTAAAAAAACCTAGTTTTGAAAACCAAGGATGGTTTTTACTATGTTACTTGCAATTGCAAACATTTTTTTTGTTGTTTGCAAAGAGAATTTTATCTCTTGGCTTGGAAAAAAAAGATTGTTTAGTTGCTTAAAAAAAAAGTGTAGGTATATATCGCAATCGGCTTAGACAGATTCAAGTGCTTGATTTAGAAACAAAAAACAATAACAAATCAGGTGTACAGTGTAAAAAGTTGCTTTTTTGATATGTTGTAAGAACTCTTTGCTGTTTCAACGGTTTTTCGTGAATTTTTTAGGGTAAATATTGTTTCGTTCAGGGATGGTTCCTGTTAAGGTTTGAAACTTAGGAACCACTGGACAGATTTCAAAAGTTCTTTCAGCATTAGGATGCTGCACTATCCTTCAGTATCAAAGTTTATATTCAATTTCCACGGGAAAGGAAGAACGAGAATGGAACCTTAACTGCGGACCCGAGTAGCACCATGAAGGTTGTATAGTATGCAGAAGCATTAGTTTATGTTTACTATTCTAATGCATTGTAGTTTGAGGTATCGGGTTTTTCAATAAGAGCGCTACAAAAGTTTTTTTTTCAAGTAAAACAAAAACGGTTTTGGATGTCAATGAAATTCTTTATTTCTGCGACAGTATACGTTTGATGCCATTGTGTATGGAACTCAATTGCTTTTGCATGGCCACGCTTGCAGAAGTCCAGACACTGAACCCAATTTTCGACGGTTTTCAAGCTTAAATCGGCCGATACTTCTGCAATTTCACGTTCGATATTCGTACGAAGTTCATCAATCGTCGCTGGCTTGTTAGCATAGACCCCATGGAAATAGTCTAACCCACAGGAAATAGTCTAACGGCGGCAAGTCGCCCGACCGAGGTGGCCAAGCGACTGGACCATTTCGTGAGATAACACGTTCTCCAAACTTGGTTTCCAATAAATTGATTGTGACATTCGCTTTGTGGCTTGTGGCGCCGTTCTGTTGGAACCACATGTCCTCCAAGTCCATATCATCCAATTGGAGCCAAAAATATTCGGTTATGATTGAACGGTAGCGATTCCCATTCACAGTAGCGTGCCAGTCTTGATCATGACAGAAGAAGTACGGCCTAATGACGCCGCCGGCCGGCCCATAAACCACACAGTAATTTTTTCGGGCTGCAATGATAACTCATGGAGTACGTGTGGACTGCTGCCTGACCAATATCGCATATTTTGTTTATTGACGAAGCCATTCAGCCTGAAATTAACCTCATCGTAAATTGGACGTAGCGCTCTTAACGTTGAGGCCACTGTCTCCGAATTTTGGTAGTAAATTTCAATAATTTCGACTCGTTGTTTGCTCGTATATCTTTCCATCATAAAATGGCAAAACTTACTGAAGAGAAATGTCAAATGTGGTGTCGTTTTCTGTTCTTGACGCTTTACTTTTGTAGCGTCCCTTTTGAAAAGCCCCTTATGTATAGTTTTCACTTATTATGTTTTCCACTAATCCACAGAATTTGAAATTTCAGGTATTGATGTCGATTTGCTCAGAAACTCAGGCCTTAAAAATTGTAAGTACCTATTTGGAAGGTATAGATATGCTTACAAGGATAACAATGTCTAAGAACCATACTAATTTCTGCTGTTTTTATGGTCTAGTTCAAGTCCTACGCCACACTCTTTCAGAGCCTTTTAGTTGTTGTACTCGTATATCAAAGCACAAACAATTGTACTGCACGGATACATCATGAACGCCACCATTTAGTTTTTCGTTCATAGTTGACAGTTTGAGGGCTATTTAAATACAATACAAAAATACGGTGGCAAAACAAAAAAGGATTAGTGTGATTTCAAGAGGATCACAGCGCTCCCAATTTTCAATTTCAAACTAGTGATCTATCTGTCGGATACACCGGTTTAACCAACAACCGCGACGTCAAGTCTCCCGAAAGTCATGAACTGTAAAGAAACTGTGCGGACAGATTTTGATACGTTTGATAATAAGAAGACACATTTAAATGGTGATAATGGGCTTAACCGTAAAAAACGCTTTAAGCGGAGAATAAAAGTTTTAATTCGTTTGAATAGGAACATGCTTTTCATTTGTGCGGTATACTGCCAAATGTAGATACTACATTACTTGTCAAAGGGCAAGCAGGTTGACTGACGTACCTTTGTTTCACAATGCAGCGTGAGTGTTAAAATTATTTGTTATTTTTGTTAGTATTTTGTTACATGTTCTGGCCCATATTTCCCAAGAATATCTCATATGATTCCTTTTGCTTATATTGATTCGTCCAGGAGAGACTGCTGTGAGATGAGGCATTTCAATTCTTTGACACCACGACCTTGAATCTTGAACTGATCACAACTGTGCCACTTAACTGCTTCATATTATAGTGATCCACTCGTGAAGTATGCCAATTTGACCTCAGAAAGCGTCGGCAAGTGTTCCGGTTTTGCGATTGTTCCTTGTCTAATGCCTACCGAATGCGGATGTCGTTGCAATTAAGTTCGTTCGTTGAACTTTCCCCAGGGTTGACCCAGGTTTTCGTGACAACCCTATGAGTTGTCAAAAAAACCTGGATTTTGCAGTTCTCAAAAAATACCAAACCACAAATCACCACACATCCCTTTCACCTAAAAAAAAAAAAAATACATGCCATTTGACAGTCCTCAATTTGACACAGCAAAAACCTATGACGAGTTGAAGGAAAACCTAGGTCAACGCTAGGGCTCAAACAACACTAAGTTTGACATTCAGGGCGACGTTGGGTTTTTTAAAAACAATTTGTAGCGACCCCAGGGCGACCCTAGGGCTTCAACGAACAAACCTATTGCCTTTGCCAGGAGTGTTTTGGTTTATCTTCCTTCTTCTGCTTTTTTGATCAACGATCGTATTTGAACCTTTTTGACATGGTTTTCTGATTTACTCCTTAAAACATGACAATACCAACAGAGTCATTCGTGCTTTATTTTTTTCAAGATGGTATTTTTGGGGTAAGGACAGAAAAAATTCAATACGAAATTTGATGGCAACGATAGCCCGTACCGACTGTCATTTTTTACATATTATTTTGATAAACATCCAACCTAATTGAAACGAGGCGTTCGTGGTTCGAATCTCAACAGAATCCAAGGAAACATTTTTGCACGAATATCACTTTTCGCGAGGAAGTGGCAACTCTTCGAATAGTAAGTTTATTGCCATGAAGAGCGCATTCTCGATCAGCCGCTCGGAATCGTCAGACAATTATGGGTCCCCTCCGTTTCCTCACAAGGCATAGTTGTGAGAAATGCGCTAGTTCCCGGGGCTCCCCGGTCTGTTGAGCCTCCATATGAAACATAATGGCAACGACACCAACTTGCAATAGAATTTAGAACTCCTTATCATTCAGCCTTATCACAAATTCCATCGTAATCGAAAAAGTCTAAGTTTCCCGATGTAACTATCACATAATCCATTCGGATTTCGGAATGGAATGAATTTCGAAATTCGCAGATTTGGTATCACCAAATCCAAGTGGAATTTAAATTCGTCGTCTCAATATGCGAAAGAAGTTGTGTTTGCAGAAAAATGTGAATGATCTTGCACATTTGGCGTAAAACAGCTGATTTCGAAAACCAGCATGGCGGTTTTTAGTGTGGCAACTGTCAATGCTTTCTTCGATTGCATTCGGATTTTGTAATCATAAATGTTCCTAGTTCGTAACTTTCTACGATGAAATCTGTAATAGGGTTGATTCTTAATGTTGGATATGTTCACGAATTTGGTGCCTAAAGTCGTGTAACAGTACCTTCTTTAAATTTCGTATACAAGACTCTGAGAAGGTTAGATATTTGGTTGTGTTCTTGAAGATCACCTTTTAAAATCTGTTAACTAAGCGATCCCATATGTGATGATAGGAGACTGCTCAAATTTTTCCAATATTGGTGCTTTGTCAAACGGAAGACTTGAGGTTGCCTACAACTCTTCTATATAATCTAGAATATTTTAGGTGGCATTGCATTCATTTATATTGACCGCCACTGCTGTTAACCTTAAACGATCTTGTTTTTCGTTTCATGTAATAATCCTAAGGAAATGCATCTTATGCCATCATGGACATTTTTCTTTGAGGTTGATCTAAATAGGTATCCCTAATGGAATGACTAACCGGTGGTCAGCATTGCAAGGGAGACATTTTGAATATTTGTATTATCTAGTTTTGATTTAGTTTTAAGGACCAAAGAGAAAATGGAAAATACTTTACTTTTTCAGATTAAGGGAAATGTTTTTTGTCAAATGTTGGTCATAGGAGTGACCTTCTCTATACTTTACATACAATCTACCCTCTTCCATATGGGAAAATGCTTATAAAGGGTATTTTAAGAGGTCACACTGTTTTTAGTGGTTGTCAATTTGACAACGAGCGGTGTATTTGTGGTCGGTATGTTTTGCTTAACTCACTTTTTCCAGCCATATATGGTCGAATATTTGACTTCCCGATTACGCTTCATTTAAGTCAGTCGCATAACCTTACCTATGGCCCATATGCTCGAAATCTTTTATAAGCACTAATGACATAAGAATTTCTCTTATTAAAAGCGAAATGAAACTTATTTTAGTTAGTTCGATGAAGTTGACCAAAGTATCTGAGGTATGTGGTTTCTCCAAAAAAATTATCTCGGTGAGTCATGAAGTTTCTTTGGTGTCCTTGGTTGTGCTGTCCAAGACATATTCTTAAGAACAAGTGGCGTAATGATCAAGCACGTCTTTCACGTGGAAAATATTTTTTATTGGTTTCACATTCCGCTAGAAAATTACAAGTTTCAGAGAAATGTATAACGGGAGGGCTCAGCTAACCTAAAGCAGTTGCTCCCAAAACTTTTTATTTCTATCTATTTTCATAGGCATACAGTTGGACTTTAACAAAAATAAATAGGGTGGCGCAACAGAACGAGAAGCCCCTGGGCCTAGCGCATTTCTCACAACCATGCCTTGTGAGGGAATGGAAGGGGGACCTACAATTTTCTGCCGGTTCCGAACGGCTAATTGAGAAAGCGCTTTTCATGGCAATGAATACTTACGGAGGACTTGCCAGTTCCTCGCAAAAGGCGAAACCCGTGGAAAAAACATTTTTGCCTCTGTTGGGATTCGAACTCGAACCTCTGGATTAACAGGTGGACATGCTGTCCATCACACCACGGGTACCAGTTGGACTTTGTTTTGATTTATTGTGAGTTTGTCTGCTGAAAAGAAAGTCTTTGATAATATGGTAACACAAATATAAAAAGTACCTAAAGTTTTCATAAAGTTGTTGTCGAAAAAATAGAAAAAAAAATATAAGCAAGAAGAGTGATGCAAATTTCGTATCCAACTTTCGAAAATGCAACTAGGTCAGGTTTGGGCTCATAGTTCAAGCCTTGTTTTCGGACAATCGAGAATCTGTATACCTAAACTGCCATCAAGAAAAATCAACTGGTCAAACACTAAAATTCACCAATATCTATCGGGGAAAATCTTTTCCACTATTTCTTTATTTTTTCTACTTATTTTGGACATTGTGAAAACTACAAGTCTGTCAATTGTTTTTTTTTTCAAGTAGGTATCCTTAAATCACTCTCAAAAATTAAGACATTACGAATTGAATTTTTCTTGAGCAGACCTTCTATTGTTTAAGTTTATGCGCTGCGCTGGTTCAAATAGTAACACTCCAGCATCACCATTCACCAGACACCATGCCTCGCGCATGTGTGATATTTCGTATGGGTTTTTTCTCTGTTTGTGTAGTCTACGTTCTTGGGTGCTGACGTTTTTTTTTTGTTTATCAGAAAATGCTTGCCTTACATGCCAATTCCATGGATTGGTAATCAAAACGGCATTTGACTATGAGGTCCAACCATAACGCTATATATGCTTTATTTTTTTTTTACAAAATATTTCAAGAAACACATACTCACTCGGTGGATGTCCTGTCCTCGCCAATCGAAATCGAAATCAGCAGACTAAAAATAAACTAAACTGCCGCTGGTTATTGATATTCCGGAAATCCGGAATTAGATACAAATAACAGAGGAAAGGAGGATGTTAGTTTAAAATTGTTTTTCTACTTCAATGGCGATGATAGAGGAGCTCTTTAACTGCAAATAAACAAGTGGGCTTAAGCTTTGTGATAGTATTTTCCTCCTTAGAAAGAAGAAGAACAAAAAAAAAAAAAAACAAAACGCCTACTCCTGAATGGCATTCAAATAAAATTAAATCAAATCAATCAATCCGAATAGTCCTTTCATCTTTTATTTGCTATTGTGTTGAACACAGAATGTGACGTTTTTTTTGTTAAAGAACAAAAAAAAAATGTTGGAATTTTTTTTTTTACGAAGTCAGCAACAAGCACGAAACAAAAATGGAATTGTAATAAGAGGAAGGTATCCTGTGCTGGCATTGTTGTAGTACCTACTCGAGAACAGACAACGCCGACGACGACAACGACAACGATGATGTGATGTTGAATCCTTACAATACGTCTCTAATACGGGAACAATGGTGTAAATGAGGTTTTCTATCGATGATGGTTCCATCACTGAACAATATATGGGACGAGAGATGGCTTAAGGCTGAATCGGGTGGAAGCTTCATTCATTATTATAAATAATTATGGCTTGCATTGTCTAAGGGATCACGTGGCATTTACGTGAGATTCACACTCACTTGTAGAGAATGGCAGACTCGTCCCATGAGAATCGGCATTGCTCTTAAAGTGTAATTGCGGATTTAAGACACAGGCTGAGTAGGAATAAGGCTTTATGGCTTTTGTGTGTTTTTTGAAGGTCTAACGCAAATTAGAATTCGTTGCATACCTTTACAAGTTATGGAATGGAAATCATGTGATAAAAAAAAAAACACAAGATAAAATGTGTAAATTAATACACACTCATTGAGGGAAAGAAAGTTGTGCTTAGTTTTTTTAAAGTTTTTATTTGACACCAGACGACGGGTGTCGTAGTTATGCATTACAGATCGATTTTTGAAACAGTTTTCATTATAAGCAATGCTCCAAAGTGTTGAAAATACGTGAGCATACATTTTTGACAGAATTTTTACTATGCAACTCGATTCTTCAATATAAGTTTTCAAATGCTCAAGTTTCTTCGTTCGTAGTTCTTAAGAACATCGGAAAATTCCGTCGAAAGCAGCTGAAAAAATTCAAACTTGATTCATGATGTCAAAGAAGAATAGAGTTATGTAGTTCACTATTCATTATTCACCAAATGGTCCTACCGCTGGTAGGGGAAGGGTCACGTTTGCTGGGTGTTGGTTGGTCAATTTAAACCCTTCGCCAGGTACCAAAAATATTCCGATGATACTTAAATTAAAATAAGCATACTGCCTCATGCCTCGAACTGAACGCTATGGTACAATCTTCTTTGTGAGTCCGCTCACAACACAATCCACTCGAGTTTTTAGACCTCACTAAAGTTCTACCATACGAAATCTTCAAACGCGTCGTTTGACAAACGTAAGCAAACGTAACGAAGCGACCATCCTTCAAAAAAAAGTTCAGCTTAGTTGAACTTTTGCTCGCTTTCTGACATATTCCCCTTTGGCAGTTTTACAAAAGAGAAGAGTAAAAAATCGATGTAAACAAAACATTCGAAACATATTATCGATGCGTTGTAGGGCGCTTTGAGATTTCTCATGTAACGTGAGGTCCACGTAAGGTCGAAGCGACGCGACGCTTTATTGTGGTTTCACTTTTAGGCTCAAGACAGCTTCTCCTTACTAAGAGACGTGTCGTGTCTGGCTCCTTTGAATGTGTCTTGAAAAAGGGGCATAATTTAATGATCAATGTTTCTTAGTTGAGAATGGTACCAATAAGCTGAACTCACCTTCTACCTTCCTCTGCCTATACACAAAATTGCATCTTATATAAATAAATGTCCACTAAGCATTTTCTTTTGTTATTGTTTTCATTTCAGAAATCAGAACAGCTTGATTAGTGAAAAACAAAGGGGAATCGAATAAACTAAATCAACTTCTTATGTGCCATTTGTGTTTTAAGTCCATCTAATTCTACTAGTCAAATCAGTGCATTTAACTAAAAGAGAGAAAAATTGATTTTCGTAGAATGCAATATTAAAAGAAATCGTTGAAAAAGAGAACAATTTTCGGGTTTAAAGTGTTAAGTGAACAAGTGTGTGTGATTGAATAGTGTAACCAGAGTGTTGTGGTTGGAGTTGTTTTATTTAAATCTTTTTTTTTTTGAAAATTTCGGCAAACAATTTACTTGTGAGAGGAAAATTTCATTTTTATGCTGTATCTTGTGGAAACTGGCTTGGATTTAAGGTGAGTAAAATTTTAGTTTTAAGCGATAAATTGCAATTTGAATGTTTGCTGTAAAATTATATTGAGCGATTAGTACAGCAATCAGTTTTCTTTTTCCTTCTATTTAATGTTTTTTTGACTTTGTGTTTAAGTATTTCATCCATGTTTACAAAACAATCCTGCAAGGAAAGGGGAAAAAACAAAATTTCATTGCCAACCTTAGTAATTGTTTGTGTGCGTGTTTTTTTTTATTGGAGGTTACCACCCTCATATTCCAAGCTGCTGAATTCCCGAACAATTAAAATTTGGGCAGTTAGTTGTCACGTCTGGGAAAATTTCTCGGTTTGCTTTACCCTCGCATTGCAGATTTTGAATTTTTCCAATTCTGTTTTTATCTTCGAAATGGCTGTATGACAGCAAAAGAAGGTGAGTCTTCTAAAGGCAAGCAAAGATTCAATACTTTAACCTAATGTCTTTGAAGAGTTTTGCGTTTATTTTTATTTAATTTTTAGTACTGTTTCTCTTTATTCTAAACAAGAATTTTTTCAAACGTTCACATTTTACAGCAGACAAGGTCTTATACCCGAAATTAGGGAGGCTTATTTCTCTATAATTAGCGTAATTGTGAGCGTCTTCCTTTTTTTAGGATCCGGCATAAGATACTGATGTTCTATTTATCGGGTATGTTTTCTTCCGACCAGCTGGTGCATGCTCCTTTCCAACTGATCTCCATCTACCTTGAAAAGTTTGACATCAAGGCCGTTTGCACTTGCAGTCTTATTTGATTTAAGTTCGCATATGGCACCTGCTATGTCAGGTGGACGGATTTCGAGATCTTCTTCTTCTTCTTCTTCTTTTCACTTCCCGCGTTACGAGTAGTGATCTTGAAGCGATCACAACTCTCCCACTTTTCTGCTTCACACTAGTTATCCGCCTTTGGGGTACTCCGCGTTGACCTCAGAAAGCGTCGACAAGCCTCCCGGTTTTGGATTGTTCCATGTCTGAGGCCAACCAAATGCTGCTGTTTTTGCATTTGTTTGTACCAGGAGTGTTTTGGCCTACCTTTTCTTTTTTGTCGCGAATTTGTTGAAACGTTGTACGATATTGCCTTTTGGACGGGGTTCTGCGAATCTCTCTTTTGAACATGACAATACCAACTGAACCGGTCGTGTTGAATTTTGTCCACTTTTGACATGAAGGCTTCAACAGACCTTAGTCGAGATCATCATCCAAGTTGAATGGGGCATTCTGCGTGACAACGAAATAAGTGTCTCCATTGCCGTTAAGTAGTCTGCAGAAGTGTTCTTTCCAGATCCTCATTAGCGACTGCGACTCTATTAGGGAAAAATCGTGGTTTACCATCCTGGCAAGATTTGCCTTTTGATGAAGCTTTCGAATCTCATTTTTATCATGGTATCTTTCAATTTTCTTAAAGGAGCGTTTCTCATAGTGCTTACATTTCTTTTTCAAAATTCGGTGTTCTTCTATTCATTTCTTCTTTGAAAATCTAATTGTATGGGTCGAAAGTTGGCCTTGTTATTTTTTGCATAAACATTTGTCGTGCTTTTTATTGGCTGCATTTGTCTGCCTACATTTTCCAACCATCGATCGGTTTCGTAGATGGGCCGAGTCAAACCCAGAACATCAGAGGCTGCGGTTTTGAAAGCTTGTTGACATTGCTGCCACTGGTCTTCGGCATGGGATTCAAAAAAAGCTGAAGTGAAACTCAGTTGGCAAAGGGACTTGAGATTGCAGCAATTGACTTATATTGCTGTAAGATCTGACATCGTAGAGTAATTCTGTGTCTGAATTTCAATTCAGCGCATGAAGAACCTATTTTATTCAAATCTACTTTCGAGACCATGCAAAAGAACTTTTGAAATTAAATATCTTAGTATTTTCATGTAATGCAACAGCCATTTTAATACCATCAGCCAACATTTGTTTTTTTTTTCTTACGTTTAAAATCAAAAATTTCTTATGGCTGCCAAGAAAACAACTGACACATTTAGACCAGTATTATGCCCATTGTGATACCATAAGAACTAAGCGAGGGAGTACCTGACTTAACAAAACCATTTGGAGCTTTTGATAAAGCGAAAGGAGGTGACGGGCATCTGTGTTCGCCAGATCGCTTAGACCACCAAAGAAATATTTTCCTAGATGCCGTTTTCTTTTAAAGGAGAGCGCAGGACATGAGCAGAGGAGGTGTGAGATTGTCTCCTCTTCTTCCTCATCTAAGCAACTTCTGCAGAGTCATTGAAGGAAACGTCGAGTCTTATGGCGTGTCTTCCTATCAGAAAATATCTGGTGATGACATTGATTACGGAGCTAACGTGCAATCTGGTTATGGATAGCAAATGTCTTGTGCGTTTTGGATCTAGTTCTGGCCATATCTGTTTTGTTGCTACACACGTACACGTAGTGATATTATTCCACCTATAATTTGTTCTATCCATTGCCTCTTGCTCTAGCATAAGCTTACATGTAGCGATTGGTATACCAATATTCAACCTCCTGGTTGCGATCGGTAGAACCGTTCCTTTTCTGGCGAGTTCATTGGCCTTGCAGTTACCCGCAATATCTCTTTGCCCCGGCACCCAAATATGGTGAATATTGAACTGTTCAGCCATCTCCTTAAGATAGACGAAAGTTAAGTAACGTTTTTTTTAGCCATGACAGGACCTATTTGATCGCTAGAATTTCCGCGTGGAACACGCTACAATGGTTAGGAAGGCGGAACGAGCGACTTACATTAAGTCGGTTTGAACACACCCCTCAGCCGACCCCTTCTTCGGGTTTTGAACCATCTGTATAGAAATGAATTGAATCATCTCTCAAGAGTTCTTCGTCTTCCCATGTAGTTCTCGGTGGGATTGAGACTTGGAACTTATTATCAAAATAAGTGGCAAGCGATTGATCTGAATAAATTCAGAACTGTAGATTGGGCGTTGTTGTTGACGGTCCATTGGGAGATAGCTCTCATTCGAATGGCTGTACTGGCGACCATTTGTTTGCTGAGGATATCTAGTGGTGTGAGTTGATTTCAGTGCTCCGCTTATACTTAGATTATCTCAATAGAACCTTTTTTCAAGAGCGGGCCAGCATACCACTACTCCGTATGTGAGTCTGATGACCGCGGTGTAACCCACTGGCTCTTCATTTATTGCCATTTTTTATAGGAAAATAATGCTACGACGGAATTCCTGATTCTTTCCTGTATTTTGGCTTTCCAGTTTAGCTTTTGTCTTTTAAGTCCAGCAAAGGTTTATTTAGAAAGTCAAAGTGGTCGCTTTTTATTTAAGTTTTTCTTGTTCTATCTGGCATAGTTCTTTTGAGTCAGTCTTCATTTGAATTAAGGTTAAATTAATAATTTAATTATGTTGCATGACCCTTATTTTAAAGAATTTAAGTAAATGTGATGTTTTTTTGTCCCTCGTGGGCCCTCGTTTGTGGAAATATGATTGTGCCTTTGTTTTTCAATGCAAATCAAGAATTAGTTTTTGGGGAGTACATATTTATGGTTTTATGACAGCTTGTTAGGTTTTTAAGAATAAATCTCTTTTATGCACCTCCGAACAAACCTATCGAACAAACTTTGTATATTAGCTTATTTATATAGGTACACCTGTTATAATATATATTTTGCGGTTTCAAAAAATGCCCTTATGCAGAAGTCGTTTTCTGAACTCTAATTTAAATGTTTAGACATTTTTTTCTAAATACCAATTTATAGTTTTGAAAGGTTTTTTCATTTTGATGTTCATGACGCAATCGTTTATAAAAGGTTGGTTTTAAAACATGATTTGTGCCCGGTAAAACTATTTTTCTCAGGAGCTTACGCTCATGAAATTCTGGTTACACTTTCTTGGGAACATTGCTCCTCGTTCAACTATTTCACTTCCAATTGATTGAAAATACTGTGAAATCACTTCGCCGTTCAACCTTTCAGTCGTTTATCATTCGTACGCTCATAACACCCTGAACGCCACAATGTCCTCGACCCAAAAGTTGAGAGAACTATAATACGCCCAGCTTAAATTTGCTGGCTTTATCCACCTATAAAAGCCTTAAAAAGTCGAAATGATAAGCGAATATCCTGTCTGTATTGTCAATTTTATGTTGGACAGAGCGTAGGTATAGTAATATAGTTCTAATCAGTATCAAAATCATACTAAAATAAAAAGAGAAAAGAGCGTACTCTTATCACTTCAATTCCAACAGGTAGTGGTGTTCGATTCATAAGTCATCGCAGAGTAACTCTCCGAGTTTTTTTTTTAGTTCAAGTTCGTTCTAGGATATTCCACCATGACTAACCGTGAGAAATGATTCGAGGTTCACTGCCTGTGAATGTCTTTTTTTTTATTGTCCACACAAGTCTCTTAATTACAAAAACAAAAAAGAACACGAGACAGTTTTGTCGTAATGTGTTCCTTGCCTTCGAATCGTAACCAGAAAAAGGGCCAAGCCCGATAACTTTAAACCATGAAATCTCTCGAGTGAACGCAGTTACAGCAAATTCAAATATTTATGTGTATTTTTAGAAAGGAAGCATCTTGCCATGCTAAATGAAAAGAACAAAAAAACAATGGGTCTTACAGCGAAGAAAAGAAATGAACACAAAAACAAAAACGACTGATTGAGCTCCACACCGCGCCTTCCGCCGCGCGAGCTGACCACCCGCTCATGCAAAACAATAAATGTTATCTTTAATTTGTTTATCCTTTTTTGTGTAAACCACACGACTAAACAAGGACGTTCTCACGTCTCACCAAACGAACAATGGGATTGGGAGCTAGCCGAAAGGCTTAAATATATTTCAGCTAGTTGGAATGTACCTATTTAGCGTTGGCCCGTCATCGTCATTGTCACATACTCACAGGGCGCTAGCTCTTGAGAGATTGAAATGCTTTTCTTGAATTATGAGAATACTTGGGCAAGGAGAAGCGAACCAAGAAAAAAAGGTACAAACAAACAGCAATAAAGACAACAACAACAACAACAACAGCAAAAATAAAACCGGAAAAACAGAAATGCAAATCTACCACAGGAGATAATGTGATGTTTCTTAGCTCATCCAGGGGTCTAAACGCTTTCGCGATCGTCATCGCGCATCTTCTCTCACATTCGAAAGCTAAGATGCTATAAGCAAGGCTTCAATTTAATAAAAACCCGGTATAGAGCATAGAGAGAAGGGCAACAGCCGAGTGTGTGGAGTAGGTATACAATGATAACAAGATATGTGGTATTGTATGTCGAGCCTGTTCTTTGCACTTGTTCTTTTGTTTTGCTGACGTTGTGTATCATTGTGTGAGAATGTTGCAGAAGAGAAGAAGAAGCCAGACCAAATTAAAACCAGCTAAAAAAAACAACAGCAACTGTGAAAAAAAACGAGAGAACGAATACAAGGAAATGACAAGAAATAGTGGTGGAATTTTAATTATAGCATCGGGGGGCAAGTGAAATTGGTTGATCAATCCAATTCAAAAATTGAATGCATGGTTATTCTTATTTAGCATGAAAAAGAAGACTTTAGTGACTCATGTGATTTGACAAAACATTTTTTTTTTAAGGACAGCAACCTGTCTGCGTTGTTCTGAATAACACAAGGTGCTAACTTCAAAGCTTTTTATTTGGACTAGACTTTGGCAAAATAACTGAGAGTAGTACCTATAATGAGAAATCAGATGTATTTTCAGCCCCATCCCCTCCCCAAACGCTAAAATAATTGCAAGGATATACCTATTAAAAGACTATAAAACGAGCTATTTTGCCAACTTGCTGTGATCGTAGGCAATTGATTTATGATAAAAGACTTTTACAACACTGGCACTTCAAACAATAAATAGAATAAATGACAAAGGACAAATTTGAAGCAAGGAAGAAGGAAGAGACTCGTTTTTGTTTAACAAGTGATAACTGCCGTCTGTGGTAAAGAGGTGTCCTTATTTAGCCTACTAACTTTTACTATAATTTTTAAACACACCAACTACTGTACCCCTGACTCTGACAAGTACTAGCCATGTGGCTAGTGAGAGTGAGACATGTGAAGTTCCTTAAGTAGTTCCTATCCTTGATCCTAGTACATGATGTAGCTGAATTAGCTACTCATCGCTCAGAGATAGTTTGTTTTGAGGATTGGTTTTCAAACTAGCAGCAATGTTTACAGTGAAAAATGGCGTTATATTCGTGGTTAGTACGTTTTGCCACTTCCCAATAATTTGATTTGTTCCAGTACAACGCTTGCAAATTGTTATTGCTGACATACCTACGGCCCCATTCGCTCGGTAAAGTGGTTGAAAATTGGACTTCCCGATTAAGGTCCGTTCGAAGGTTTCTACTGCAATTTTCACTTTGCAGTTGGTAGGGCGAATTAAGTATCTTTTCCCCAAACTTCCACGGGCAAAGTATTCTCAAGTTTAAGTTGGTAGGTCATACAGGCGAAGTTACATTAAGTCTCTCTGACCATCAACGCCGGTGTTATTGTAAAGTATAGAGTTCGACATAGCTAAGTTTAGTTTTAAATCGTGAATGCTTAGCAACTGTCAGATACAATATCTCATAAGCTATTTTTGCAGAAAAGACCTATAGATAGAGAAAAAAAAAATTATCGAAATTTAAAATTGAAAATTCCACGGAAGATTTATAAGATCTTCTCCATAGCAAATATTTTGCTTTAATCAATATCATTTGAAATATGAAAGTCTGCTGTAAGAACAAGTAATGTCACTCATCGCTTTTTGATCGACAATCCAAAAAGATGTCGCTTAGCAAAGGCCAACAACAACAAACAAATCCAGTTTAAGTGGTTCTTAAATGCTGTATTGGCTATATTATAACTTAGTTAAAAGTTGAAGTCTTCATGCACACGCACCTAGAACACATAGAACGCATAGTCTTAAAGAATTCTGAAAGAAATCGCAGAGACAGTGGCATTTCCGGTTTCATTTTACACATTCATTAATACTTCCGTCATTTGGTTTAGTGGCAGCTTGAGCTTTGATTTCCAGTTTATGTAAGATCGATCCTTTTACACACAGCCGCACACTTCACACACCAACAAACCGCACACTCAAATGAGAAAATATTAAAATTAAACTGCCAAAAGGAATTTTAGTCAAAGCAAACAATTTCTAATCGGTTGTATCGGTAGACAGTGTCTAATGAACAATGTTGCTTTGCGACAGGTTTTCCATCGCAAAGTGAGACTTGAACAGCAAAAGAAAAACAAAAAAAAAAATATTGTAAGTTGAAGTCGTGTTGATTAAAAGCTTGTTTACTGGTCCCAACAGTACAACTGAATGGCAAAAAGAGCAAATATAACAAACAGAATAAATAAAAAAACAAGAAAAAAGCGAAGAGAGAAGAAACGATATGCAAAAATTACAGAACGAAAATGGAAAAACATAATAAATCCTATAAAACTAAGATAAATAGCCTATTATCCTGAAGGGTCGCCTCGCCATCGTCATCGCCACTATACCATCACCACCGTCACCGTCACCACCACCAGTACCATTATACCATGGCCATGACCATCACTATTACCATCAGCGAACAACATACACTCCCTGAATGAATATCATCATATCTTGGGTCTTCATTTGGGATTCATCGTAGTCTCGGCCTTTTTTAAACAAGTCCTGGTCTTAATCGTCTCATAGTCTTCATGCTTCGTCATCAACATCATCTTCGTCTCTCTGAACAGAATCGCCTTCGTCTTCCTCAGTCATCTTTTCTCTCTCTCTCTTTTATTCTCCGTTCCTGATACAAGACTCATGTGCGCATGCGTGCAATAATTTAAAATCTTTGAGAGTAATAAATTCCAATTGAACATGAAATGTTCATCTGATCCCATTCATCACTTTGTTTCTGAGTTTTTTTTTTTAGCTTTTATTTTTGCTTCTATATAAAATACATATGTATATGCTCTTTCCCTCACCAGCCTTTTGACTAATGGACAATTTTGAAGGATTCACTTTTGGGAAATGCTCGTTTACGTTGTTAGTGTGGCCATGGCCAGCTACTGTTGAAAACATTTTCCAGATTTTGAAGGAAAAAGATTTGAAGGAAAAACTATCAAGTTTAAAAAGTTCTCGGTAATATTCACAGAGATTGTTGAAGAGGCAGCAGCTCGCATGGTTATTTGATTTAAGGACACCTTACAGCAGGAACATGAGGTGGAGAACTGTAAACAAGCCTTTTTTAAGCATAAACATAGGCGTTTGTAAATTAATGTTAAGACTGTTTACTCTTTTGATAGATGCGGTACTCTAGAGGAAAAACTGCCAGTTCCTCGCGAAAGGCGATGCCTGTGGAAAGCCATTTTCTGTTTCCTGTTTTGATTTGAACCAAGAACCTCCTGCGTAACAGATGGACATGCCTTAGCATTACACACGGGATGCAAGCGTATTGACAGAACAAAAGACATGCTTACAGAACCGATACTCTATTAAACTGAGAAGCATAGTTTTTTTCGTTTAGCAGTTTGCTGCAGACAAGTTTGAAAAATACCCAGTCAAGATCCGAGCAGAAGAAAGTAATTTAGAAATAAGGTATCAACTAAATGTGGCTACCAGGACAACGAGTGGCGTACTTAAGCTAATAAGTCTTCCATTGGAACTTGTGATACCTCATGAGTCATGACAATGCGAGGAACTACTCCGCTATTTAAATCATTTAATGGAAGTAGAACTGTAGTTTGAAATGGCTTTTTATAATTTTAAATCACCTATATGAGGTGCACTGGCGTGATGGTTAGCATGTCCACCTGATAACCCAGAGGTTCGAGGTTCGAATCCCAGCAGAAGCAAAAATGTTTTTCCACGAGTATCGCCAGTCGCGTGGAATTGGCAAGTCCTCCGTTGGTAAATTCATTGTCATGAAAAGCATTTTCTCAATTAGCCGTTCGGAACCGGCAGAAAATTGTAGGTCCCCTCCATTCCCTCACAAGGCATGGTAGTGAGAAATGCGCTAGGCCCAGGGGCTCCTTGCTCTGTTGCGCCACCCTATTTATTTTACTTTTATATGAGGTGCCCAAAACGTACTGGTAATCAATTCTGTCGAATCCCAAACAATTTTTTTCATTGGTATCAATGTCAATTACCAATGCGCTTTCGGGAAGTTCTTTGCCACTGACTTGTCGCGTTTTTAAATTATGTAATCCTTTGAGTAGGCATTATGGTTCGGACTAAATTTGTATAAAAGAGCACTTGAAATTATGTTTCTTATACTTTCAGACGCCCATGAATTCGTTTGTCAATCGCAATTACCAAAACGTGTACCTATACGTATTGCAGAAGTTTCCTGTATATATAATGTAAGTCTCCAGTCTACACTGCCATGGAAATGGACTTCCACTTGCCGACCTGTCTAATTTGTCTTTGAAAGATTTTCCAACTTCTATTTTGTTTTGAACTTGTATAATGTGTGTACTCGTATGTACCTTCTGCTTGGTCTAGGCCTGTCCGTATCTGTCAACATGAGCTTTAACAAATCTTGCTTCCTTTTCCATTGTTTTTGCTCCCTGTCCAGTCATTGTCCATTCAAACATATGTCCATCTGTCAACAATAGAAACTTAGACCATAACCTTCAGCTATTTGTAGATGGTTGATCGCTTCTTTTGAATTAATCCGGTAGTGCAGGCTTGTTTCTTTCTTTTTTTTTGTGTGTTTTGTTTTCTATATCTGTTTTTTGTTTTGTTGTTTTTATTTATTTGCCTAGTGTTGATTTCGGCATCTCACAATGAGATTGCACTGCGCTGCGCTGCACGGCGAAAAGTTGGTGGTGCGGTGACGATATTGTGCGGCTGCAGATGATGCTGCTGCACTGCTGATGTGCACTGGACTCGTGCAATGTGTACTCCTTGGACATATTCACGAAGGTCTTTGTCCATGCCGTCAAAGTATGTCGCTTCGTCGTTCTGGGTTTCATTTTGCAATTTTTAGACATACACTTGGCCAGGATACGACATTTATACTTCTACAAATTTATATGTATACATATTGGTTTAAATTCAATCACACAACGCAGCACTGCACTTCGAGATACTTAAAATTAAATGCATCAAATAGACACTTTTAGCGGTCGTGTTGCATTTGCTATCAAATTTTAATTCAATTTGTTGTTTTTTGAATTCGGTTATCCATGTTTTGATATTTTTTCAACCATGATCTGCAGGTCTTAAACCTTACCCGCTCATCAAACAGCGAAACTACAATAATCTTCTGTTTATAATCGCCACCGTTGTTGAGCCCTCCCGAATATAAGGCGAATTACTATTTTGTTAGAATATTTTCTATTTACAATATAATTTTTGAGTAAGGAGTTCAAATAGTGAGTTATGACTTATGATGCCTCAAGCAGAGGCGGAACACCGGAGCCTAACGCATTTCCCACAATCGTGTCTTCCAAGGGAATGGAGGGGTCTTACAATTTTTCTGTCGATTCTGGACGGCTAATCTAGAAAGCACTTTTCATGGCAAAGAAATTATCGGATGATTGGCTAATCGTCACGAAAAGTGATACTGGTGGAAAAACATTTTTTGTTCTGGCAGACAGGTCTTAAGGTTTTGTTACTATATTGGCAACACTGTTGCTAGTGATTGTGAAAGTGTCAAACTTGTGGTATATTTGTGGTAAGCACCTTTTCCCATTTCACAATTAATAAATCTTACTTCAGAATAACAGTTTTTTGAAGCCTCTTATGCGAATAACTTATCACAATCAATTCTTTTTTTGAAAAGCAAACAAAGATTCCGGGAACTAAGTTATGTCGTTTTCCTAAAAAAAAAAAAATATTTGAGAAGGTGATTGTGATTAAAAATGGTCTAAATTGGTAGCTAAGTTTGAGAGTTGTGAGCCCTTCGATATCAGGTTGCTCGTAACGCTGGCCGCCGGCCTGAAAAAGAAGAAGAAGAGGAAGCTTTTGGTTGAACCCCTGCCGACTTTTTAATTGCTCAGGCGACTTGACTTACGCTTTAATGATTTTCTCTTCTCTTAACTGCGTCACACAAGGTGTCAATATGATGGGTTGAGTCTGAGAAGTCCTTTTCCTCCAAGCTATACGAACGCATGAAACATTGAAAACAGTTCCAAATTGTTTTTAAAGGCTGTATTTGTTGCGATTCACCTGGGGTTTTCTGCGTCTGTCCAGAATATGGTGTCTTTGATATAATGTCACTTTTTTATGATTTAAAAAAACTTTTATAATTTTAAAATTCAATTTGTGTCCCCTCACGAACACACCTGTAGAGATAGTTCTAAGAAACACCAGAGAAAATAGGAAAATAATGGCAGCTTCTGATACACTTTCCAATGCTTCTTATACCAAAGATAACCGATCTTTAAACAACATCACCTTGAAAACAAAACATCAAAAAGCTTTCGTAGCTACTTAAATTCTCCAAAGCCTAGAAAGAAGTCCACACAACTTCGAGGGAAGATACATTTTGTTTCACTACAATTTGTATTTGTATTTCGTTTGCCTGATTTGTAATTTATTACAAATTTCATATGTGCATAGCGCAAAACATCGTCGCGCAATTGCACACAAATTTGCATACAAAATAAAAAACAGTGGGGCTTAAGTTGAACATACTTCAAGTCATACACACACGTTTCTCTGTGTTTAATGTCGCAAAGGTGTGTAAGAGGAAGCTGCTCTGTTATTAGTAAAAAAAAAAAACAGAAAAAATTAACAAATTCGAATCCACTTGAGAATACGTGTGATTGGAGGAGAGATAGTATTTTATTCAGTTACCTACTTGCTATAGTTGGACTTTTGCAAATTCAGCATTATATTCAATTTGTTGTGCTTATTTTATTCACTTTTTTTTCTTTTCCAAATTTAATTGCTTTCAAATCAAGTTTCTTATTGCGTATGCGAACGAACAAGTGTTGTAGCGTCGTCGTTTAGTGTGGAAAAGAAAACGACTTGTTCCCGCTATAAGTACCTACACTAGATTGTGTATTGGAGATTTACAATTTTCAATTTTTTTTTCTTTAACTATACGTTATACATGTGTATTTGCTCTGTGCTATTTGTATATTTCATAACTTATTGAGTTGTTGGTCTCAGTAGATCTATGAATTCCAATACGACCGTTGGAGGGCGTCAATTATAATGTTTTTATTTTTTTTTTCTTGTATCAGGGGTTGTTGTTGAATGATTTACATCTAAACTTGTTGTAGATATGTTGATCTCCTATTCTATGAATGTTGCCATTTTGTACAAATTTTGAAACCCAGTGTTTTTGCAAAAAGAAAGTTGAGGCTTTTATTCAAGAATATAGTGAATGTTGTGGATAAATAATACTTTTTCTTGCGTTGTATTGTTGGTTATAAATCTACAGTGAATACAGAGCATTGCTGTCGTTTTGCTATGCCAAGAGATTACAAAAGTTTTGCTGACATACGGCCCTAAATGTTGCAAAAATGGTCGAAAATTGGGCCTTTTGGCTGTAATTTATTCGAGTCAGCCACGACGTTCACATCATTTTTAAAACATAATGAAATGACATACCCTTATCCTTACAATCAAACTAGATTCTTGCCCATAACATGAAATTATATGCGTTTTATTTCTTCATAAAAACCACACGTCAAAAAGCAGCCTTTACAACAAAAACTCCGTGGTCGACAAGAGGTGTTGCCGATGCTTAGTTTCGAATCAAAAGTGTTGTTGCTCGTTCTCCGTTGAATTTATAAAGTTCATCTAGATCCAGATACTGCCAAAGGCTTGTTATACCGTTCGTTCTTTCGGTATCAGACGTAATGAAAAAATCACTGTTCACTGCACTGTTCGCAGCGCTAAGGCTGAAGAGATTTTGGAGCGTGGGCTTAAGGTCCGTGAATACGAGTTGAGTAGCGATAACTTCTCATCCACTGGAAACTTTGGTTTCGGTATCCAGGAACATAATGATTTGGGTATCAACGTTGGGTTCCAACAAAGGAAGACGCCATGAAGTGGTTCCAACAAAAATACATCGGAATCATCTTGAAAACCAAGAAGTGAATTTCCAATTTTTTAACTATTTTTTAAATAAAAGATAAAAAATCCAAAATTAAATAAACATTTTTATTCAGTTTTCATTTATTTGGTCGATGTTTCGACTACAATGGTTGTTGGTGTGCTGAAAAGTAATTGCTGGTTGGGTGTTCTTTGAAATATACGCCACCTTGTTCTTCATAGTCCCTTTTTGTTGTAACAAACTTGTCCAGATTCTCACTGCGGGCGATGTCTCTTGCTTCAAACATGCTGAATAAATGGAAAATGATTTTCCTTAAAATTGTAACTTTGAAGTTGCCTTCTAAGTGTACCTGGCAATTGAAGGCATCCACCGGTCATAAATAAATTCTGTGCTAATAGTAGCTGCTCATCGGGGCAAAACATTTTGAAAACGTAATCAATCAATTCGGCAAGGCTAGATTCTGAGCTACCTATCATACTTGGTTGGAATAGCAATTCAGTTAAAAATAAAAAATAAATAAAACAAATAGGGTGGCGCAACAGAGCGAGGATCCCCTGGGTCTAGCGCACTTCTCACAACCATGCCTTGTGAGGAAATGCCGGTTCCGAACGGCTTTTTGAGAAAGCGCCTTTCATGGCGATGAATTCACTAACGAAGGACTTGCCAATTCCTCGCGAAAGGCGATACCCGTGAAAAAACATTTTCGCCTCTGCTGGGATTGAACCTCGAACCTCTGGATTAGCAGGTGGACATGCTAACCATCACGCCACGGAGGATGGTTAGCAATTCAGTTGCTCATATTTATTCCATTGCGAAGTGTAGCTAGGTTAGGTTAGGTGGAAGTGGCTGTTAGTCAATGAGTACATTGCCTGACACACTTAGACCGCAAGGGCCCATTGTGATACCACAGAGATCAGCAAGTTAATCACCTACTGATCTCAGAAACCCGATGTAAGATTAACGAGTTGATCACTTATTAATCTTCCATTACGAGACTAGCCGGTTAATCACCTGCTAGTCGAACCACGTGGAACTTTTAATGTATTTTGAAAGACTTTTAGGGTCTATGTAAGCTAGGTCGCTAGTATCATCGAAGAAGAATCCACCGACATGAGTTTTCCTCCTATGAAGTAGTGCAGGGCATGAGCTAAGAAGGTGTTGAACGGTTTCTTCCTCCTCCTCGTCCATGCAGCTTCTGCTGAAATCATTGGAAAACACACCAAGTCTTTTGGCGTGTCTCCCTATTAGACAGTGTCCCGTAAGAACACCTATGGTAGAACCTAGACACAGACGGTTCAGGGCCAACAAACTCTTCGAGCGTTTTGAGTCTTCACACGGGCAAACTTTTTTGGTTGGAAGTGTAGCTAAAATATTCACAATTACTTTTTCAAAGTCCATGTTCACAGCCAATTCAAAACTACTCTATCGATTTATTAGAAACTTTGTCTAAACAAAATTCTTCCTTTTTCTATTTTATAAAATTCTATGGCACAGTAAATACACAAAAAAAAAAAAAAAAAAAACAATAGAACTGTCAAAATTTCGCAAGCATTTACGGTCGCGGGAGATAAATGATAAACGGAAAAGTGTGGAGAATTATAAAAATTGTATTTTGCAGCGTATTGCAAAAAGCAATGAGCGTTTAAATTGATAGGTGATAGTTCAATCGAAAAATCGATTGATTCTCTTGAACATCGTCGAAACGTCACCTGTCAAGTATAGAGATTCATACTTTAGTCTCACCACCCGTATGTGGAATGCTTGCTCTGTGTTTCCCCTGCATTACGATTCACAAAGATTCAAAAGCAACGTGCATCGGTGTCTCCTATTAAACCCTCTCCTACTTTCCTAAATGCTCGCAATGTGTTCTATAACATTATAAGGGTAGTCATAACTCATAACCCCTTGATGTGCGCGCTAATTATAAAAAATAGTTGAGCGAAATTTTTCGTTTACGATTCCGTCCTATCATTTTTGTATAGAATTTTTCTTTTCGTTTCAGCAGCGTACTAGGCCTTAAGTGGGAAACCGTTCACTAGGAACTTTTGAATTATTTCGTCATGTCAGACGCAATCAAAAGCCTTTCCAATATCGAACGTTACAATTCCCACTGACTTTTAATTCTTTTAAGTGCTTTTTGGTCTTGTCTTGTCTTTGGTTAGTCGCATAAACTGATATGTCGAAGAAGAATCTTTTCTAAAGCCAGGCTGTTCTGATGGAAAAATATTTTTGGTTGTAACGATCTATTTATTAATAGGCGAATGGTTTTTTTTTGTTGTTCCAATTTACCCCAGTTAACGATGACGTGCCCTCATGAAATCTTTATGCTCTGAAAAGTTTTGTTGGCCACAGATGACCCCAAAATAAACTTTTTGCGGATTTTTCTTAGAAGGGACATGTAAAATACAACAACAACATTGTGTATTTAAGAAGAGAAACATCTCAAAGGGCGGAGGGGGCTTGTTTCTCTGTAAGGAGAGAGTTTTTCATAAATTTAGTGGTCAAAATTCGTCCACTTGGCGAAAATAGTTTCAGCTATTTTGAGGCTGACAATTTTTTCGAAAAGCTTTTATAACAGCTGAGCAAACTTATAGGGTGGAATGAAGATTTTTCTGTGAGTGGCTTATTAGGTTTTGGAATTGGCACAATCCTTGCAACCTTCAATATAGCTTTTGCGAAAATAACCTAGCAAACAACAGCTGTAGAAAAGACAGCTTATAAACAATTCCTAAGGGGGATTTTAAAATATTTGGTAATATTTTGAAATAAGTCAGGTGAAATGTTTGGAACATTTTGAAAATCTATAGAATCTATAGAATGTATGATTGAGGGGCTAGTCTCTACAATCTGATTGAGGGTCATCTGCAATTTAAAATTGCTTTCACTATTATTTCCTCAACATTTCATTTTTCATATTTTTTTTAACTCACTACCCGAAGATCGCTGCTTTGCGTTGAGTCATTCTTACAAACCATCCTTCAAGACCTACTTAAATAGATTGTCTAAGTTACTGCTAAAATTTAAAACGATATTGGTATTCCTAACTTAACACTAAAGCCTAATGCTGCCGACTTTCCTTGGCCGTATTCGTCCGATCTTTGTGATGTCCGAAAATGCGAATCACCCTGTAAATACAAACAAATAAACATACTTCAGTTATGTCATTTACCCGACACTCTGTATTATTCTTGTTTTGTTCACCTTACACACTTAAGCTGCTGATGAGAAGGAAGAAAGGAAAAACACAAACCAAACAATCAACCTGGACGACAATAATGTATGAAGAGATACAAATGCGGTTAAAAAAATGGAAATAAATATATAAAAAAAAAAATGAAAAATAAAAATAACAACAGTCGTTCTGAGGCCGGTTAGTAATTGGAGAAGGGAAGAAGGGGTTAATGACGCCAAGATACAAAAAACAAAACGAGCCAAACAAAAACTGCACACACAAAAACACAAATAAAACAAAATCAAGGCAACAACGACGTATAGTTTAAATGGATTTTATCAAATGACTGTTTTAAATAAGTTCATAAATTATGTGCGCATCCACATGTGTGTGCATGGTTTTCACACACAGTTAATACACAAACGTATGTCATCCTTAAGAGCGATTCTGTGGAATGATACCTATTACCTTCGGAAGGGACGTACGAACGGACGCCCGACTCAACTACTAAAGCTGGAGGAGCTGGATACACAGAGACAGAAAAGAGCAAATGAGCATGGCGCGCGTGAAAAACGAAAACGTTGGACACACTAGCCGTGCTCTGGCTGCTGCTGCTGTTGCTGCTAGTGTGGATGCTACTGCTGCTGCTGCTGAGGCCACAGGGAACAGGTCCCAAAGCCAAAGCCAAAGCACACACGCATGGGAAAACAACAAAATATAAGTACAATGAGCAAAACAGACAGCCAGTCGGCTCGCGCGGGCGCGGGCGCGGGCGCGGTAGGCAGAAGAAGCAACTCTGGTTGCAAGCAAATGAAGGTGCATCTCACCATCATCATATACGATTCCCATTCACTGAACTAAAGGCCAAGAACAAGGTGCGACGAGGCAAATAGAAAAATAACCATCGCTTTCATTTGGTCAAAAAGGATAATTTTATTGCAAATTTTGTTTGCACGCGACGTAGATTAGTTGGAGATCAGACCTGCAATGTACATTAGCTATCTTTTCGATTTGATGACATGAAGAGTGTAAGAAACCAAAAACCTCAACCTATGTATGGGGAGGAAGAGTTTTTAGATATTGCCAGGCACTTATTGCCCCTAGTGTCGATACTATTTTTGTTTTTGACCCCAAATTTCTTCCATGAAAGCCATGATCTTACAGAACATTAGAGATCAGCGAATGTTATCAGAAAAATGACCGTAGCTTTATTTTCATTTCGTAAGTATAAATTCGATTCCTCTCAAACTTTTCCGAAAACAACCTTAGATGTTGATCCAATCTCTAAATGACCATACTCTCACATATCTGAGGATGTACAACATCTTTTCAAGGCTGTCATTGTAGTTTTAGAGGAACCTGGGGTTCAACGATAATATTTCGCTTACAACACCGATTTCTGCCAACAAGTTCTAGTCGTTTGAGGTTGCCTTCCCCTTGACAGTCTTGAAGTCTTTCCGTTAATACTTTACTTTAGTTTTAGTTAGGTCATGAAGTAGGTAACCTCTGGTTTTAGATGACTTTTTTTTCTCAAGCTAATCGATAGATTCTTCACTGAGAACTTTACAGACAGATTGTTGTATCGAAAGGTTTTTTATTCCAGCTATTTAAGAAAAAAACTTGTGCCCTTCTTAACATACGCAGATGGTCGTGTGTATTCTTTCTATATGGTGAAAGTATAGATACAGCTTTGTGGTTTTGAAAAGCAAAGAAATGTCATGCCATTAAAAACTAAGTTCTAAACACCCCGCCCAAGAAGTCTCTTAACTTACTCGACCATTAACCCGTCCATATTAATCCTTTAAGTACAAGTCTCATCAAAAATCATGCAGTCAAGTAAAAGTGTTTGTGTGTGTGTAGCATACCTTATATCAACTTCAAAAGATGCCGACAGACAAAGAGTCGATCGAATAGCAAAGCCATTATGTAGTGTTGTATACTTTATTTCTACTGTGTGTATTTCCTGCCATAACCGTTGCTGCTGCGCTGCTCCGTATGAGTATTGTTTTTGTTTTAGTGGTTTCCTTTGCAAACTGAATTTATTGTTTTTCATAGGATATGCGACATCATGCGCTAGATTATATCATAATCAGATCAGTCACTAGCTCGTATTTGTGTGTTTGTGATTTGTTGTTACGAGGATCTTAAGATTTATTTTGTAGGCAATTGGTTCATTGTGGGGCTATCTTTTTGTTGTTATGGTCCCCAGTGACAGTGGTGTTATGTTTTAACTATAAATAGCAACCAGCAAAACATTTTTAAAGAAACAAAACCATCTTTAACTTTTTGATGCTTGTGAATAAAGCGATAAAAGAAAGTGAGACAGGTTAAGTTTTGACTGTGTTCAAAAGTATCAATTGATCCTGCAATTAGACTATCATCACCTACATATAAGTTTTAAGGCTTTGCTTTGATTGTGTTGGAGAAGCACCTGACCAAACATGGTAGTTGTACTCCACTATGGTATAAATAGTAATAGTCCGATCAGAAATATCACTTAAAAATAGGATGGCGCAACAGAGTGAGGAGCCCCAGGGCCTAGCGCATTTCTTACAAGGGGACCTACAATTTTCTGCGGGTTCGTACGGCCTATCGAGAAAGCACTTTTCATGGCAATGAATTTACTATTAGAGGACTTGCCAATTCCTCGCGATATTCGATATCCGTGGAGAAACATTTTTACATCTGCTGGTATCCGAACCAAGAACCTCCCGGTTAACAGGCTGACAATCTAACCGTCTTTGCGCCTTTCCATCGCATTTATTAAGGCCTTGCATTCAATTCTCACTTTCACATTCGAAATCTTCAAAAAATTTAAGTTGATCCTCAAGCATGGCTTGACAAATACTCCTTCCCATTCGACTAATTCGTACGGCAGCCCATAGCTATTTGTAAAGAGTACTTCAACGCTTGGAAAACGGAAACATAAGGAGGGTTGCTCTCCACAAAAGCAGCGGGGCCACATCCATATGATCCGTATCCGTCAAGATACGATAACAGTACTTTCCTGGTTCAGATTCTAGAGTGTAAATGAAAATCACTTACATTACTATTTCTAACGAAAGGTACCTACTTTAAATTCTAAATTATTTATTTATCTCGCCCCGTTACCAAGTCCGCTCGCCATTGACAATTTTCGCAATAAATTGGTCATCATATGATTGATTGCGAACAAAATCCTGCACAACTCAAAACACTCAGCGCTAAAATGCGGAGGATTTGAGCTTCAAAATTATGATGTGAACTTCAAATCTGACTTTGACAATGGAGATATGGATCTTGAAATTGTCTCCTGAATCAATATTGCTTGAGCTTGCAGACTATTTCTTATTTTCCAAGAAGGATTAGTTCTGTTTTGTGTCTCTTTTCAATATTATTTAAAATATTACTCAGAATGAACTCAAAATATGTTTTACTTTTTACTTACAGGTAAATCTATGGGTCAAATTGGTAAGCTATATCCTTTATATTTGTATATAAATGAGATCAATGCGTAGATACTTAAAATTGTGTGGAATTCGGGGTTGCACCTTTACTTGAAGTCTTTATGGTTGCAAAAGCATTCACGAATTTGAAATTCATTTTAATTAGCCACAGGCATCATCAAATTGTTCTGAACGGTAACCTTTGGCTTTTGCAACACTGTTTCTAATGATTGATGGTAATTTGACAATTGGCGCTATATATTTTGGGCCAGTACGTTTTGTCATTTCACAATGACTAGACTAACTTCAAACCAGCCCTTGCCGATACGGCGGCGGCCACAGTTGCTCGAAAAATGGTTGAAAATTGATCTTCTCGATTACGGTTCGCTTGAGGCAGGCGTTGGACCCAAATTAAGTGCTCGTGGTATAAAAATATCTTCTATTTGAAACCTCACCTTTAATTCATTTTAAATGTGTATACCTAGCTCTAAAACAAACACCCTTTACATAAATACTTTTCGGAGTTACGGTTACTTTATTATCCACACGTTATTTCCCACATGCGATGTATGATTGTTGGTTGTTTAAAGCTCTCTCTCCCCGATTTTCAGTGTTACAATGGCTGAAAAAGATGTGTTCTGAAAAGAGCGGCTTTGCCCTTTTCATTGAACTTAGTTTGCTTCACCACTTTTCAAAATTTTATTTGTTGTTTTATGGAGACATGGAATACTAAAACGCAATCGCCAATGAAAGGACATGGGTACTTATAGGTACTTAGTACGTATTCACAAAGAGAATAAAGACCAAACACATGTCACAAAAGTTTATTTTGTTTGAGCTGTGTTGTCTCCATATTCCATGTTGTGGGTAAAACTGAAAAGGCAAAGAATGATTCAAACAAAACTAATGAAATATGTTTTTCTCCAAAATGTTTGGCTTTGACGCGTATAGAATGTCTATTGCGCCAATTAGATGTGAAATAAAAAGTTTTTGTTGGTTTTTAAGTGGGTTTGATTCTCCTGGTTTATCTTTTGTCTTAGGTTTGGTGGCTTTTATTCTTTCGTTTTTTTTTTTTTATTCATCTTACGAATGCATGAGTTACCCTATGAACCAACAGCAGCAAAACAAACAAAGTATTGCTCTTCACATTAGCATCGAACTCTAACTTTTAAATACAACAAAAGTTCTTTTTCTTCTTATTGCTAGATCTATGTTGGTAGAGAATAGAACGATATAAAGTAAACATTTTACTTCTTATGGTAAATCCTTTCACAAAATATACGCATACATATTGACAAAAGTAAACTAAAGAAACAAAAAAGAAAAACTTACCCAAGGGAACACAGACAACATCTTCGTGTTGAGTGATAAAGAGTTTCAAATCATTGAGAAGTTTTATTTTTAATTTTGTTGTGTCTTTGTTATTATATGGAAGAGCGGAAAGAACCGAGAGAATAATGCGAATACAATAGTTCATCATGGGGGCGGACGAGGGTTACTGAGTTGAGTACTGACGTGTAATTACACCGGACAAATTTGAAAACTAAGATATTATAAAATCAACAGTCTTCGTCACAAAAAGGATTTGATGTCTGTATACTTAAATTCGAAGGGAATTATGTTGTATTGTTCTTTTAGTTCATTAGGAACTTTTGAAATGTTGCTTTTTAAGTACGTACATACCTATATGCACAATGCACATGTGTATCGTAGCTGTATCTCAGTGATTGGCGATAGGATGGCTAGTCACCAATGAAAGATGCCAAGTGATTGTGTGAAAAAAGGTTAGTCACGTAGTTAAACTATGAGGTTCACGTACTGATTTCTTCTATAGATTTTTTCCTTCATGGAGTTTTTAAGGGTAGATGGCTGATCAAGTCTATAACTATACAATAGTTGGATCTATTTAAGGGGGGTTGGTGGTCTAGCGGCCTAAAATTTAAACAATTTAAGAAAAAAAATTCTGTAAGAAGGTAATGCTTTCAAATTTTTTTACACTCACCTATTACTTATTCACTACAGAAAAATCAAACTTCAGATAATAAAAGAAATGTTTTCAACTTAAACCACGGACTTGGAATTTCCCCCTTTCTAAAAAATTTAATTCACTAGTGAGAGGTGATTAATCTCTCTCCCTCTGATCTGATCGTTATATTGGCATTCGTTTTACTGGTGGTCCAGTAAAACGAATGCCAATATAACGAATGATCGATATTACGGGAAGAGGCATTCAGCAACAACATTCAACACCTAAAAAAACAAATGCATATTTACGCAATTTATTTTTTCTTAAATTTGAGTTCAAATTTAGTCTATTTACCTAAAGATTTGTATGGCAAAATCGTTTCGATACAACGAATTTTCGATATAACGAATTGACTCTGGACATTATATCGTTCGTTATACTGCACCACCACTGTAAACCCCTTTTTCCCCTATTTTTTTGACAAAATGGCGGGCAGTTATACGTAAAAATTTGAAAACGATCGGTTTTTTTTTAAATCAAAATAATAAAAAAATAAATATTTAACGGAAACTATTTATTTTAGTTTTTGCAATAGTTTTAATTGTACAGAACAACATATTGAAATTTCTGATCAATTGGTCCAGCAGTTTTCGATTTTTGGCACACGCAAGACAAGAAAAATGTAGTTTCGAGATAAACGCGTTCAAGATCAAGAATATTCTTATATTTTTCAATAAAACTTAGACCTCGATGTTACTATCGCTGAGGACCACGTTCATTTAACCAATATAACTCATAAAACTAAAATATGTCCCGTTAATTCAAAACAGTAGTGTTAGTCAGGTGTACGAACCTGAGCAGCTGCAACTAGCGAACAATAGAGCCCGACTCACCGATTCTTCTACTTACCTAACTTTCTAATTGGCTGTAGATCTTGAAATACTCGGAATCTCGTCATCAAACTTTAACAGTATAATTTTACGACTCTATACTCAAAAATAAATAAAAAAAACGATTTTTTAAAAATTCTAGACCAGCAACCCCCTTAAGACTTGGCATTTCCTCTAATATATATATATATATATATATATTGTTTATTGTAGCAAAATTATACTTTTTTGTTTTTTCTTAAAAGATATTGCACAATTTACAGTGATTGGTATAAAAGCTACCTTATTACTGACAAGATATAATAAGTCTTATAATCTACAAAATGTATCAACAAATATTGAAGGAAAGCTACAATTTAAAACCTTCATTAAAAAAAAAACGGTGAATAATAACACGAATATGGTGATATATGAAAATTGATAAGGTACACGGACTATGCAAGCCTGAGAGAGAAGAGGTGGTGCCAAACAATGCCAGATTCAAAATTTCTTTTACATTATGGCGCAACAAATAATAAATAATAAATAACTAAGTAACAAAAAGTTTAATAATTACAATTTGAATAAATATTAGCAAATAAATAAATAAATAAATAAATAAATAAATAAATAAAAGTAAAAAAATAAATCAGTCTTTTTCAACGAATAAATAAATAATGACTTCTGCAAGGGTTGCTTACATGAGGAGGAGGAAGAGACAATTTCACATCTCTTCTACTCATGTCCTGCACTCCTTTTTAAAAGAAAACGGCATCTAGAAAAATATTTCCTTGATGATCTAAGCGATCTGGCGAACACAGATACCCTGCATCTCTTTCACTTTATCAAAAGCTCCAAAGTGGTTTTGTTAAGTGAGGTACTCCCTCTCTGGTCTAAGTGTGTCAGTTGTTTTCCTGATAACCATTTTAACCTAACCTAACCTTACCCCTTTAAGTTTGCAGAGTTACACTGCGTCATAAGTGTATAGGCCTATTGGCAAGTTAATATTTGGGTTTCTAACGTGACGAACGTGTCCAACCTTTTCAGTGTGAGATACAAGAAAGCGGGTTTATGTCATGTGCTATGAGGTTCAGGAACCTTTCCTTCCACTTTTCGTATAATTAGTAGAGTATAGTAGTGCCCGTGGCGTGATGGTAAGCATGTCTGCCTGTTAACCTAGAGGTTTGTGGTTCGAGTCCCAACAGAGGCAAAAATGTTTTTCCACGGATATGGTCTTTCGCAAGGAATTGGAAAGTCAATCCTCTGTTAGTAGATTTATTGTCATGAAAAGCGCTTTTTCGATAAGCCGTTCGGAACCGGCAGGAGATTTATGGTCCCTTCCGTTCCCTCGGAAGGGCATGGCTGTGATAAATGCGCTGGTCCCTGTGGCTCCTCGCTCTGTTGCGCCTTCTCCCCCTCGATGGCTATGTATATCGGCCATAAGATCTATACTAACCTATGGGGAAGTTATATGGTGGACCGCACTGGACAAAAAGGTAAACTACAACAAGCTTGTAAAGTTCAGCGAAGGGGAAGTATGTGCATCAGCGGTGCGCTTAGGGTAACTCCTTCGGAAGTCGTAGACATACTACAAAAAACCTTACACCCCTAGACATTTTCGGTAAAGAGTCAGCAGCGAACTCAGCTACTCGACAAAAAAATTACTTTCAGTTGGCCAGCAATCAAATTGGTCACACAAATATATTTAACAGCTTAAGATTCATCCCAGATCGATTAGACTACACCACTCCTTAGTTGGTTCCTGACAACAATTTTCAAATAACCGTACCCTCAAGAGAAGCTTAGGAGAACGACACTCTCTCAAGGTGCGTCTACACTCTGCCGAGCGGTATCAATCGGCACATGCCGATCGGCAATAACGGCTTAGTGTGGACGTCCCGATCGGCCTTCCTCCAGTCCTAACTAAAAGCCGATCCGAATTCGAACCGAATGAAATGGATCCGTATGCCATGCCGGTCGGCATAGTGTGGACGCACCTTTAGATCTTTATTTACTTTTTCCTCTATATTGGTTTTCCAGGTTGGTTTTTTTATCAAAAGTTAGATATTTTGCCTGTTTCACTACGGTGAGAGTTTCACCTTTAATGGTAGGAGGTCTGAAATCCTGGATCTTGTATTTTCTCGTGAAGAGAACAAGCTCCGTTTTAAAGGGGTTGATATATTTGGAGCCTCTGTTAGAGTTTGTGGGCTTTTGCCTGAGTCAGCATTCCCATACATCATCCGCGTTGGCAATAACAAATTTGAAACCTGCTTCTTCTAGATCGTTTAGTAGTTCGTTGACGATCCAAATCCAGAGAAGGGGGGAAAGTACTCCTCCTTGTTCTTCTAATCTTCCATTTTCGACTTGATGATTCTGCTTCTCAGCATTTGATTGATCATGTTTTTTATGTGGTCTTCTATGTTTAGTTTATCAAGAGCACTCATGTGTTCCTGACATTATTGAAAACACCTTCTATGTCTAAGAAGTCAACCAGAGTGTGCTCTTTATGGTGTAGGGAATATTCAGTGGCGCATGTCAGCGAATGCAGTTCTGTTTCCACTGATTTACCCTTTGTGTAAGCGTGTTGTGCTGTGAACATCAGACAACTACAGAAGAATGGAGCATTTTGAATTAGCACTTTGAGCTTTATTTTCGTTTCGTCGTTTAATTAATAAAAATATAAGTCTTAATTTTCTGACTATATACAATAACAATGCAAACGTAAGTGAGAAACGGCGATGAAGTCAAAAGTAGTCCAATACATGCAATTCGCGCACGATACCGTTTTGCAATGGTTAGCGTGTATGTAAATTAAGATTTCGAGGTTCCAATATCAGAAATAAAAAAAAAATAAAAAAAATAAATAAATAGGGTGGCGCAACAGAGCGAGCATTTGTCACAACCATGCCTTGTGAGGGACTGGAGGGGACCTACAATTTTTCTGCCGGTTCCGAACGGCTAATTGAGAAAGCGCTTTTCATGGCAAGTTATAATTTACAAAAGGAGAACTTGCCAATTTCTCGCGAAAGGCGATACCCGTGTAAAAACATTTTTGCCTCTGCTGGGATTCGAACCTCGCACCTCTGGGTTAGCAATATCAAAAACCTACTAAAATTGTCTTTCGAAGGGTATCGGTTTTAGTGGCGAATGACGAGTGTTCCTAAATGCAATTAGATTTACACAGCCATGAAAGTACTTTTTCACTTAGCTGTTCGTAGTCGACTACCAGTGGTAGATACCTGAAATGTGCTAGGCTCCAGGGCTTCTGCAGCTTTGTATCGCCACCCTTTTTGCTTGTTTCATTCATTCAGAAGTGACGTACCTACATTGTTTTCTTAATGCTGAGCGCACGTGTACTAAACTCATTGATTCAGCTGTAGCTATGTCGTATGAAAAAAGGCTCTCAGGGAATGGCTGCGAGCTGTGGGAATTCTACAGGTGCTTTTTTTTCTTGAATCAGTAAAAAGAGCGATTCTTCCATTGGCAAAATTACACACTGTTAATAGAGACTTGATACAATTTAGATTAATGAAGAAAAAAAATCTAATGAACACATTGCCAAAACCAGGAACAGGTACAAATTTGCATCATATAGGTCGCTGTTGATAAGTTACCCACTATACGCATTCGCTTTGGCAGTAGCAACAACGAACAAAACCCGCTTAAAAGAAACTAAGTCTTCTGACTTGCTAGTACAAAACAGCAAAACGCACTATCACCACCACCACCACTAAACCACCATCAACACACATCTTAAGACAACTTCGTACTTAGGTGGATATATTATTAATCACGATAAGTAATAAATATGACGAAGGAAACCAGTTGTACGCCGATCATACACACCGAATGTGATGTGAAATTAAATGTTCCACTTGGTCACACTTACTTACTCTTGTGTGCTGTGTTATGGATGAATCTATGTGGTACTTGATCGCATCGTTTGTTTGATAAAATTGTATCTCCATTTAGTCTATGCGTCTCCGTATATGAACTTTGTTTGTCTTCTAAGCCATTTTAACGTCACTAGTTTAGGCAACCAACACTTAGCAACTGTAGTTAACTTAGATTTTGATTTCTTCTTCTTCTAATTTCATTTGTATTCCTTGCGTTATTCCTCTTCGTCTTTTAATAATAAA